>JASGXE010007726.1:0-19730 GCA_030068105.1 Sinentomon sp. SZTP_YWyxl
AAAAAAAACATCTTAACCTTCTGCCCCCGCGAAGCGAGAATACTCAGATTTTCCCCAAGGACCGAAAACCGGAAGCTTTCAAGGGTTATACGGGAAGCGAGGATACTCACCAAAAAATAAAAATTCCGAAATACCCTGTAGTTTTTCTTTGTACAGGCACATCATAAGCGAATTCGGGATCGGACGATACTCTGCAGAGTTTTCTCAGTTGGCGAAAATCTTCGCTGACAATTTTCAATCAATACTTTCCCGCCAATTTTTTGTTTTCTGGTGAGGTTGCTGCATTTGCAATGCGTCAGGCTGTTCTTCTGGAGTGTCTATAGGGACCCGTGTGGTGGGTGGCATGGTGGTGATGGGGTTGCATCAGAGTAAAGGGACCAGGCAACAAAGATGCGAAGTTGGATTTTGGTTCGTCTTCAAGAAGACAGAAATCAGACGCTTTTGTTTTCGCAGGAATTGTTTTGCAGATAATGGCGTTCAAAGTTGGATGACTTTTTCATTTGTTGTGCCGTGTTTGAAATGACGCTGACTCAGTGTTTCTGAACCAATTGGGATGTGTGTGGTGTTGTTCGAACGGGAATTAAATTGGCTTTCCTCCTCTTTCGGCCGCGATGTCGCATTTGGTGTCTGATGATTTGAACATTGTGATACAAAAGTTTTCGTCCGTTCAGGGTGGAAATTATCGCCTCCCGTACGGGGATTTTTGAAGTGATGGGAATGATGTTTAAAAAGTCTGCCTTCGATCGAAAGGCTAACGGGTGTTGCCACAATTTTTCACAACGAAAATTGCGTTTGGCAACATGGAAATATACCTTCTTTTTTAACGGTTTCTCCTATTTTTGGATCAATTTGAGATGGAAAGTGACTTTGCGTGAACAAAGACTGCTTCAGTCTTTCACACGGTTGCCAATCTTGAATAAATTTAAGATTGGCAACTCCCTGTACATATTGGACCACTTGTACATATTGGGATCACCATCGAACCAGAAGAAGGAATGAGTTTACCGGAAGAGAAAGGACAAAATCGAAATCATTCTGGTGAGTGAAATTTAGAAAAATGCAATGGTATTTTTAAATTCAAAATTTTAGTGCTTTGGACGAGAATTTCTGTTTTTTTTTTCAACAGGGCGACAGACCAAATGTCAAAGTTACATTTTTCGTAAGAAAAAAAAAATCGTCAATTTCGACCAAAAATGGGCCGTTTTTTGGGCCAGGGACAAAAACTGATTATTGTCACCTCCCGTCATTTGCGCATTTTCCGCCGGTGGCAGAAGGTTAAAATGTTTCTGTCCTGGACTTTGCAAATGTCCTTACCTCTCAAGGCTCAATCCCAAGACGCCAACCAAGGGCCATGCCCATTGTCACCTTGTCCTTTGGCGAGTCCGTTGTCCCACCTCTGCTGTTATAATAGTCCAGAACGTACTATCGGGTAATTTAATGCTGAAACTTGCATATCACGCAGCAGAGACTTTCTGTGAGTGACTTTAGACCAGTGCTAAAAGTCCATGGGAGGCCCACGGAGTGGTTTTCAGGAAGCTGTGATATTTAAATTTCTCTGGACCTTGGGAGGCTCCGCCCAATAATCCCCCAGGAATTCTGCCCCTTGGAACTATACGCCTGCCCCCAAAGCCCCGGCGCTGTAGGGCGGCTGGTCCCAGACCCCCTGCACAGCGAGCCGCACCTAAACCTTCAGAATTTTACCGGGACACCCGCCCCCCAACCGAACACGATAGGTATACCTGCACCACTGATATGACTGAATCCGTTCCATGATCACATATGCAGCTGGGATGGATCACTGCACCCCAGAACTTAACGGTTCATTCATTCGTTCATTCCTTGCTCAAGGTTTCAACTCTTCCCGTGTCTTTTTGCTCCAAGCGAAAACAATGTCCGAGAAGTGTTCAATTTGAAAAAACAAAACAAACACAGATATCACACTCCCTTTTGTGCATGATCGCAATGCGTTCGCAGTTTGGGTGGGCATGATCGCAATGCAGGCACCTCATTACAGCAGGAAGGTCAGCAGCGGAGCCGGACACTGTCGCAAAGCGGACACTTTGTCGACTTGGACAGATTGTCGCAAGGACAGATGTCGCAAGCGGACAGATTGTCGTAAGCCGACAGATTGTCGCAAGCGGACAGATTGTCGCAAGCGGTTTTAGGTTGGGTCAAGTTGGGATTCGTTTGGTTGGTTTGGGTCCACTTCGCAACTTTCACTTGCAGAAGAGAAAGTCACCGATTGACGATTCTCATCAGATGAATCAACTGTTGCGAAGTGCACGGTTGCAAAATGCTCGGTTGCCAAATGCTCAGTTGCCAAATGCTCAGTTGCAAAATGCTTGGTTGCTAAATGAACGGTTGCAAAATGCACGGTTGCCAAATGAGCGGTTGCTAAATGCACGGTTGCAAAGTGCTCAGTTGCTAAATGCACGGTTGCAAAGTGCTCAGTTGCAAAATGAACGGTTGCCAAGTGCTCAGTTGCAAAATGAACGGTTGCAAAATGAACGGTTGCAAAATGAACGGTTGCAAAATGCACGGTTGCGAAATGGACGGTTGCAAAGTGCACGTTGCAAAGTGGAAGTTGCGAAGTGGGTATTTACCGTTTGGTTAGGCTGACATAACCTAATCCAACCTAACCTTACCTAAAATGACACCTCATAAAGATTGCAGATCACACCTTATTGATTTAATTTTATTTTAATTTTAAATTGAAGTAAATACAATTATTTCCTTACCGTTTTAATTTTTTTTATTCGACCTTATACGAATGCCGATAACGGAATCAAAGGCTTGCCGAGAGTGTCTCTGGCTGACATTCGGCACCACCCAGGAGAATCCAACTCAAGTGAATTTCAGAGGGGGCGGGGGACTGGGTTAGAACGGACTGAGGCAGAATGGGTGGAATTTTTTCGTCGGCCTCTGTCCACTTTTGCCCATTCTGCCTCAGTCCCATTCTCCCCGAGTCCCATCCTGCAGCCTCATTCCCATTCTGCCTCAGTCCCATTCTCCCTCAGTCCCATTCTGCCTCAGTCCCATTCCGCCTCTGTCCCATTCTGCCTCAGTCCCATTCTGCCTCAATCCCATTCCGCCTCTGTCCCATTCTGCCTCAGTCCCATTCTACCCTAGTCCCATCCTGCCTCATTCCCATTCTGCCTCAGTCCCATTCTCCTCTGTCCAATTCTATCCCAGTCCATTTTTCCCTGTCATCGGTCCCTTTCAGAGGCTCATTTCGTCGAGGTCCCATTTCGCCCAGGCCCGTTAGACAGAAAACTGAACTGTATGCTGCGTTGAATGACACGGGCTGCCCCGTCCCAGTCCAACCGAAGCGAATTTCGGAAACCCATGTCATTGAATCCCACATCTCCCGGGGCCGTTCGGGAGAAAACGGAACATGAAGATAAGCTTATAGGCCAGCCCTTAACCAATCATATCAATGGTGGTGCGATTCAACAAAATGACCATCACAATGACAAAATGACAATTCACTTGTGCAGCCCGGTTTACTGTCGCAAGCTCGATTTTCGATCTTGCGGGCATGGGCGAACTCGGATTATATACAAAATTAACTTCCGAAATTCTCCGCGAGTTGGACATTCCCGGGTGGTGGAAAATACACGTAGCAGCTCGAGTCCTGCTCGACAAACTTTCTGTCCCGTTTTCGACCCACACCTGAGGGAAGTGGGGTTCTTGCCTCCGTTTTCGATCTTGCAAACCTAGCCTCCGTTTTCGACCTTATACAAACCTTGGCAAAGTGGGATTCGACGAAATGAGCATCCGCAATTCGCAAGAGTTGCAATTATTGGTGGTGCCGAGTGACAGCCCGAGTCACACTCAGCAAGCCCTCGGTTCCGCTTTTGACGAAATGGGCTTGGTCGAAATGAGACTCGACAATTTGACCAATGACCCTAATCTTGAGTTGGACACTCCAAGGCTTCGCCGAAAGCATGCCGCCGCAGCCCCCCTTGGAAGGACTTCGGTTCCATATTCGCCGGTAATTTTTTGGGGGGGGATTCCACATTTACCGGTGCCTGAATATCGACTATCGAGGGGTCTTTCATATTCACAAGTGCATTTTGAGGGATATTCCACTGCCGGTGAATCGCCGGTGAAATTTGAGGGGGATTCGAGGAAATTGGATCGTTTGCCTCCTGTTGCGCTGCTACCTCCTGTCCCAATAACATACCATCATGAATGAGCGCCTTCCGGTTGTATAATCCTCAAGAATTTGACGTTAGGGCGATAAACATCGTGCGACAAAACGTCACTGCGACGAAACGTCCCGGCGAAGAAACGTCACGGCCATCAAACGTGATGGACTGTCACGTCGCTTCTTCACAAAGCAGCAAATGGGAGGGTGAAGAACCCCTGATTCACCGGATAGCACGCAACCCGTGGTGCTGGCAATGCATTCGGGAGTGCATGCATTCACGGATTCCCATATACCAGCATATAGTGTTCAATTTCAGAGTTACTACCTGTACACTCCTCATGAGTAGCCTGCCACCAACAGCTTTTATTCCCTTCCAGAAAAAGACGACACAAATTACGTATTTCCCGACACCTCTCGGACAAATGCAAATGGCCATGTGTTCTGTCTCATGGTAAAACGACATTAAAATCAAAGAACCATGCGTCAAATTCAATGGTGCAGATGTGGAGAAGAGGTGCACACCACACCACTGAGAGATCACCACCCAAAAATAACACAGTGTAAAGGACAGACCATCAACAGGAGTCGAGCCATTTTAGGGCCTCTCCAAGCACACAAATTTTGCAGTGGCATGTTTGGACATTGTTTTTCTTTGTTTCTTTCTTGTAATTTCATATCTTACTCTCCAAAGGATCTTTGCTTCATTCAAGTTTTCACCCTCTGTGCACCTATCAATTGCAAAATCCAACCCTTTGTAACCATTTTGCACCCCGATGCTCCGGGATGTCACCTGCAAAATGTCCGCCTTTCTTTTGTCACATGTGACTTTCACAGACACTGCAGTTTTATCCTTATTCACATTTCCTATATCTGTGTTGCATTTCTGACGATATTGATTCTGTGTGATCGCTTCATGATTTAGTCTTGCATGTGTGTCTGGGCAAGCTGTTTAGCTGGCACCCCCCCCCCCCCCCCTATGGAACATGCAGGAAATGATCAGGTGGGTATCTATTGGCTTTGTGAACCCACTGGATATCTGCAGCAGGTGCCAGCGATGATGGAGACACCGGTTATTAAAGAATGGAAAATGAAGATGCGGGATCTTTTCAAACCGAACCAATCACACCACAAGGCAATCCAGTTCTGAATTCGTGGGTGGCATCATTCATTCAACAAAGAGCTGCCCCATTCTCACCGTTGAGTCATTTTTCTGTTGATTCAGGAAGAGCAGAGCTGAAGACGCGGGAACCTGGCAAAATTCAAGGGAGGGGTGGGTTGATGGAATTTACGAGTACAGGTCTAGCAAACAACATTGCAAAAACAAAAACATAAGTTGGACACAAGCACTTGACAATGTCCATGTTGCAACACAATTGCTCCAAAAACATCCGTGCTCCACTCCAGACTCTCGGCGAACCACCACTTCTACATTTTCATCCCAAGATGTTGCTGACGACAACTAAGTATCAGCAGATACTATGATCTGGTCGACAGAAATCATTGGGGTCGCAAGGCTTGTGTCGAAAATGTGGCCCAAAATATCACCACAAGCCTGAATTAGCAAAATCATCTACAAAATCAAAAACACCACCTTCGCCATCATAATAATCATCAGTCAACAAATCATCAAAAGAATCATCATAATCATAATCATCTTCTTCTTCTTCTTCTGCTTCCTCATCGCCATCACCATAAGCATCACCTTCGTTACGATAAGCGCAATCACAAGATCGACCACTTCTGATAGTCTTCAACAGAAATAGACACATTGAGATCTTGTATTTGAACACTTCAATGTAGAAAAGTTGATTAAATTTAGCTGGAAGTCCGAGTATTTTTGAGCAGACATCGTCAATGCTAGATCGAGTCATATTATGAATTATCTCGCAGTGTTTCTTGGACGGTGACTCGGATTCTGGAAAAGTTAAGAAGAGTAAAAAGTGAAAAATAATGACAATATCATGCAGGCCGATTGACATGCTCACATGTCATTATCTCTGTATTTGGAGATGCCCCATATCAAGTAACATCTGAGCGTGTCATTTAGGCACAACATGAACCAAAAGCAGAAATGTTACATTCTTTTTAGAATGGAAAACCAGCATTTTCAAAATAACATAAAAAACCGATCGTTTCCCCTTCTGAATAGAATGCAACTTTTCTGTTTTTCTGCTTTTCGGCCCATCTTGTGCCCCATGACCGCTTTATGTCTGATACAGGAGGTCCTGGAGGCAGGGCCGGTTTCAGGCGTAGTCGACGTAGGCGGCCGCCTACACGTCACAAGCCATAGGGGGCGCCAAAATGAAAGTCAGAATGGTGAAAATTAAGACTGACACATCACACAAATATTGCAAAAAATAAAATTTTCTGCCTCCATTCCATCTTGAGCGATTGAGAACACTGCTAGGGGCGATATTGTCATTTTATTTTTCATGTTATTGCTCCTTCTCTGATATCATGTAGTTGGTTCTGCAGTGCTTGAATTGAGGAGTCGCAAGAGGCACAGCCCCCGTTATGTTTCAGAAGAAACATCAGCATCGCCCCCAAAATGCGTCATTCTATGGCTCCCGCAAATCAGCACCAAGACGAACATTGTGAATGTGGAGGTCACCAGTGTTTTTCACAGGGTTAAAATGATCTTGAAAATAACATTTCCTGTCAGGCCAAGTTAACTAGGTGCGAGACCCTTTTTCTTTGTTCACTATCTGGAAGGTCAAGCAGCAGGTATCTCCAAACTAAGAATAAAATTTGAATTGTGATATTTTCTCTTGCCTCTACCCAACGTATGTTGCCCTTACCTTTCGACATGACAATAAGTGCAGCCTACTGAATTAAGTTGTTGGTAATCCCTGCTGAAAGTGGACAGACGAAAATGAAAAATGGGACAACTTAATGAAGCGACTGTATAACACGCGCACCTTGGTTTAGTCGGCCACTTCAAAATAAGTTGTCAATTCTTATTCTTATTATGTGCAGACCCATGGTTCCGCACAATTCACTTGTTCCCCGAGCTACCTTGTTTCGCTTAGTCCCCAAATCAGACAATAGTAAATACGATTATGTTTCATTAAGCCACTCGTACTTTTAACCAGTGCCAATTGCACTACCTACATTTCATTGTCAAATTGCCATTCCACATTGTGAAATTTCAATCATGGTTAGCAGGTCTGTTTTTTACTATAGATTAGAAGCAGCCAAGCTTTAAAACAAAATCAGATCGTTCTTAGAATTATGAAAATGAAATCCTCAATCGCTTTGTTTTTCACGGATTTCCGTATCCCGTAAGCGCCTTTTAATTTGGACAATAGCTGCATGTTTCTTCTTTTTTGCGCATTTTTAACGTTATTTCCACTGGATTCTGGAAGGAACATCTCGCAGTAGGTGCAATATCAATCACTGAGCAGGTTGCTTCAAAATGTGGAATTATTAAGGCTTCGAACCATCTTATTCCAGCTGATTATGGTAGAATTTGGCCAAATTTCTATCTTGCTGGCAAAAAATGGGACCCGAAAATAGGGATAATGTCCCCATGTGGTGACAGTCAAGGCCAAAAAGGTGCATAAAATTGTCCATTATCGGATCCAAAACGTACACTAAAATCGCAAAAGCTCCTGCACCTCTGGAGAACCCAGAATGGGGCACTGCTCCAGACCCCCCACCTCTCCAGGGTCTCTGGCTGCAGCAATGAATTGAGGGCACCAAAAAACCAGGGGCGTCAAAACAGTTTCTCGCCCACACCAAAAATTTTGCTGAAACCGGCCCTGCCTGGAGGTGTATAGAGTGAGTGAGAGGGTGCTAGACCGTCTGTTGGTTTTGCTGAACACATTTATAATTTTTCATGCCAATTACCGAAAATGCAACATGTATATGTATGCAATGCGCTCTTTCGCTATTGTGCTGAGAGACTCAAGACTATTATTTCTTAAGAGGGCTGATTGTCGCAGTTAACAAAAGTGAGACAAATGGTAATGGTGAATGATGCATCAGCATGTCAATCGGCTGGAGGTCCAATTTTTTAATTAAATGTCTTGAAAATGCATGCCAGGAGAAAACGTTTTAAGGCCAGTGGACCGTAAGATGGTTAGTAGCTGCATGAATTCACCGTGCAAGGAAGGAAGAAATGACACTGATTTCACATTCCAGGCACAAATAACGTCATGGACAGTTTTCCACGTGACTCGACCTTTGGATGACATGCTGAGGAGACAATCGTCTCCTGAGGGTAAATTTAATTTGTCTAACGATTTCAACACCATGAATTCATGACGAAAAAGCAAGACCTTTTAGCAATCAATCAATCAATCAATCAATCAATCAATCAATCAATCAATCAATCAATCAATCAATCAATCAATCAATCAATCAATCAATCAATCAATCAATCAATCAATCAATCAATCAATCAATCAATCAATCAATCAATCAATCAATCAATCAATCAATCAATCAATCAATCAATCAATCAATCAATCAATCAATCAATCAATCAATCAATCAATCAATCAATCAATCAATCAATCAATCAATCAATCAATCAATCAATCAATCAATCAATCAATCAATCAATCAATCAATCAATCAATCACATCAATCAATCAATCAATCAATCAATCAATCAATCAATCAATCAATCAATCAATCAATCAATCAATCAATCAATCAATCAATCAATCAATCAATCAATCAATCCGAAACTTATGGCAGGATTTGATTCCAAAACTGGTAGGCCTGTTGTATCAAACCAAATGTAATTAGAATTTGACTGACTTCACTCTCTTTGGCAGCACATGTTCAATGCTACCTTTGGAGTAAATGAAGATGGTCTTCAAATCTGCAAAGACACACCCATTTTTCTATCTCATCTACGCACAGTACCTGTACTTTTTACTGTGGATTTCTGTAATTTAAGGCATGTTTGCTTTTTCAGAATGCTTTTCGAAAGTTTGTCTGACTCGGTAGGTACTCATTTTTTTGTCCAAAGACAGCAGCAAACCGAAAACTACCACTTCTGCTGCTCCCTTTCCCTGCCTTTTCGTGACCTTTTGGTTCAATGCACTCAGCGCTGACCCAGTCCCTGCCACGGTAACGAGATCCACATTCAACCATAATGAACCTGCCTCCTCTTCCGATTACATACATAATCAGGGCTCTTTCTTTGCTGCTTTGTTGCTACTGCAGCAACACTCAATGATTCCTCCATCTCTATCTACCACAATATCCTCTGCAACACACAATGGAGCCATGTCCAGTCCTTGATTGTCCTGCATTTTTTATGCATTTCGGACAAACAGAGATTATTTAAATTATACAAAATAATCATGTTGAAAATGCCAAATCTGGCTTCAATCTCATTGGCAATGCATGCTCACAGGCCACATTGGGGGCTGTAGCCATCGAATATGCACTCGATCATTGCCATCATTTTATGCTTATTGCAGAAAGGATTTTTTTTTAATGAAAGAAATAATTGAGCAAAAAGGGATGGAGGACTTAACATTTCCCTGCCGGAAAAGTTCCTTTATTTGAAACAGGAATTTTTTCACTCCATTACAAAAAAATCCACTGAAACTTTGATGACACTTCCATCCAACAATTGTTTCTGTTCTTTCTTTTTCATTTTCTTTTAATTTGTGACTCAGAATGGCTTCTGTCATTCCACGTCTGCCACCAAAACCTATTTGTGGCAGCATTGTATTCATAAATAAATAAATAAATAAATCCAAATCTGCAAATACAGGCCTTTTTCAAGGGGGACCTACACGAATGGCAACTTTGATGTTTGTGAACCGATTTTGCTGAAATTTGGAGGGCAAAAAACTAATTAGCATCCTGAAAGGAATGTCAGTGCAAATTTTGACCCTCTGCTTCTTCACTTCCTCAAATCGTTCCCAAGTTAATCAGCAAACATATAATCCATTTTGCATCAAGTTGCCATTTCACGGTCGTGGGTACAGAAAATCACAATTCGTGCTCTGTCAGTCAACTCAGCACACTTACACAAGCGAACCCATTTTCACCTTTCTAGTCCTCAAAATAACTGAAATATGTAATTCGAAAGTTTTTTTTGGACATGAAATAAAAATTCGAGAAAAATGGGGTTTTAGAACAGTTAAGAATTTTAAGGGAAATGGTGAAGAAGCAATGGTCTTATTTGTATCGCATACTGAAATTTGCTCTTGTGAAGGAATTTTTTTAGAACATGGAATAAAATTCTTAGAAAACATGACAGTATCGCGACGAAAAGCATTTTAAATTTTCATTTTTTTTTCACCTTTTCAGGGTGATCCATCAACAAGAAAGTCAAATCAGGTAATCCTTACCACATCCTTTGAAAAATTTCTGAAATAAACTCCTGACACACAGTTGTTGGAGACTGCAGTTGACCTGACCAAACATCAACTGACCCAAGTTTACAGAACGTGACCAGGTCCATAAGGGATCGTGTTGTTTTCGGATCTCAGTGAGGAATGAATCCATGTCGGGAGGCAAACCTGATAAAAAAAAACAAATAATTTGACATTTATTGCAACTCAATTGCCTCTTGCAAAAATATCCTCTTCCATCAAATAGGGAATGTCACCACGATGCGGAAAACGAAGTATGGCCAACTATTTCTGAAACACCCTGCAGAATTCCCCGCATTTCCTCTGGGTTTTGCCCAGGCCCTTTCAGAATTTGCATTAGGCAATGGCGACTGGCGAGCGGCAGCAACACACATCATGGACGGAATGGAAGCTGGAAGAAACAGAATGAGGCAGAAATTGGCTGAGAGCGTACCAGATCAGAACGATATTGGGCAAAGGTACATGCAATGCCAGTTAATGAAGTTGGAGACAGGATGTAGAATGACGCCGAAGTGGACTCGGATCGAAATGGCCCCATACCGAACAAAATCCCAATGCCATGGCCAACTGCCGTCAGCCTTCCATTCAAAGAAGTGATGAGGTTGCCAGGTTTTGGAATTTCCAAATTAGGCACTCTGCAAATGATATTTCCCGAATCTGCGCAGTTCCTGCCAGCCTGTATTTTGAATGCAAGTTGAGTGTAAGTCAGGGTTACTTGATTTAATTACGATGTAAATCAAGGGGTCCAATTTAAATAAAATGATTTAAATCATTTGATTAAATCAGATTTTTTTTATTTTTATGCCTCTGATTTAAATCAATGATTTTTTAATTTTTCTTTTGTTTAAAATTCCTAAAAATGTCTAAATGGTTTAGTGACATCTGAATTTATGAATTGCATGACAGTGTGCATAACGGTAAAGCATTCTGAATGGAAGGCTGAGATCTTTTGTTTTGGCTTTCAATTTAAATGGAGATTTTAATCCGATTTTAAATGGAGCAACAGTTTTGATTGCAGCCAAAGCGGAGATCAATGATGCCAAAATTTAAAACAGGTACGAGGTGTGTTGGAAATGTTTCAGCCTTTGAACAAATTTTTTTTTTGTTTTTATTGTTATTTTCACCACGTCATATGAAAATTTGGTTTATTCTGAGATGTTGGGGTGATTTTCAGGATTTTGTGATGAAAATTATTAAAATAATCTACACATGAAACGGATATACCAGCGGCAGATAAATTGAACAATTTGCGCAACTGAAAAAGGCCAGTTCACCGGAAACCGCGCGATACAAGAATGTGGGACGCCTGGCCTTAGTTTTGACCTCAGCAGTGCATAAAAGTAGATTGATGGAATCTTCGTTTACACACGGAAGCAGTGAAAACTCAGGCCAGGGATCTAACATTCTTGAATCGTGCGTGATTGGGTGAACAGGCCTTTTTCATTTCAGTTGCGCAAATTTCTTAATTTGACTGCCATTGGTATATCCATTTCATGTGTAGATTATTTTAATAATTTTCATTACATAAACCTGAAAATCATCACATCATTTCAGAATTAACCAAATTCTTATATGACGTGGAGATAACTCTAAAATAAATTATTATATACAACGGCTGAAACATTTCCAACACCCCTCGTACCTATCAGCTTAAAATGCTAGTGCAGCATTTAAGAAACTTCACAACTTGCTAACAGTGTGTGGGCTGTGCGTGCTTCTCTCCATTAAAATTATGATAAAAATTTGAATTTTTCTTTGATAAGATATTCCGTCTGAAATCGACAAAAGAATAACAGCAGGAATTTGTGAAATGTAGGTACCTGCCACATTAGCGATGAAAAATGTGGGTAACAAAAATGTCGTCTGCTGTCGGAAGTCAAATTGTAAACCAAAAGATGTTATTAGGCACTGATCTTGCCTCACTGGACAGTTATCAGTCACCCTTCCCCAGTCAGAGTTGCAATGGCTTCCGTGAGGGACGATCCAGCATTTCGACAGTTTACTTTGGATGACTTCCTACCTCTGTGCAGATGAACTTGCACTTAGTACGTTCAATATGAGATTGAACGTACTACGTGCAAGTTCATCTGCACTTAGTATATTCAATATGAGATTGAAAATGTTGCCAAGTGTTGGTTCCCCAGCTGTACTCCAGTGTTTCGCACTACCAAACTGTCGCTCTGCATCATAATTTTGTGTTCCGCACTTCCCGCAGTCGGTTTCACACCTGTAATATTGAGTTCAGCGCTCCAACTGCCAGTTGCGCATCTGTTTCCAGATGTTCTGCACTTGCAACTGTTGGTTCCGCATCTGCAATCTTGAGTTCCCACTAACTGCTGTCGGTTCAAAACCTGTTTCCAGATGTTCCCAACTGTCGGTTCCGCACGTGTAATCTTGAGTTCAGCACTTCCAACTGCCAGTTACGCACCTGTTTCAAGATGTTCTGCACTTGCAACTGTTGGACCTGTAATCTTGAGTTCCGCACTTACAACCGTTAGTTCCGCACCTGTAACCTTGAGTTTTGCACTTCCAAATGTCCGTACCGCACCTGTGCGCTTGATTTCCGCACTTACAGCTGTGGGTTCCCCACCTGTTTCCAGATGTTCCCGCACTTCCAACTGTGGTTTCGGCAGTTCCGCACTTCCGAGTGCCAATATTGATTCCGCACTTCCAAATATCGATTCCGCCGCACTTCGAACTTTTGATTCTGCACCTGTTTCCAGATGTTCCGCACTTGCAACGGTCAGTCCACATTTCCAAGCATCTCTTGCGAAATCGCGATGGTTAGCCCGGAAAGTTCCAGGATCCGCAGTTCCGCGTTTTGCCCACCCGCGAAAAGGTAGTAGTCAAAATATAGGCCACGAACTACGAAAAATTTAAATCGATTTTTTTATTTAAATCATGATTTTTTTGCCCTTGAAAAAAAAAATCCGATTAAAAAAATCAGCATCCCTGGTGTAAGTTGAATGGTGAAAAAGTCAAAAAAGTGCCCATCGACATGGGGAAACAAAGACAAAGAGACCCCAACTCCTGAGTCTCAACCAAGCAAAAATCTGCATTGGAATGTGCGATCTGGTGTGATCCGTGTGAACATTGGTCAGAAAAGTCTGAGCGTGCCATTCCGCTGCTCAGCAGACTTTAATTACTGTTGTAAATTGCTGCAGAAGCAAGCAAAATGCAATGAAATCCAACAAGTGTGAAAAATTTCACTTGTCTTGTCCACGAGAACTTTTTTCGATTGAGACCAAGAGAAGATTGTTTGCAGAAAATGAGCACAACAATGTATTTTTTTTCCAATGAAAATCACGAGAATAGAAATTACAGTTTTTCACACTCAGGTCTGGCATCAACATTGGGCTCTTGCTTAATTTGCCACAAGCTTTTTAGGTACATACGAAGGTCACTCTGAAAGTTTTGAGATATGCGGAAGTTTGTTTTCTGAAAAACCGGGTCTTGTTGGGGTTACGAACTTTGATGTTTTTCAAAATCTTGGAACAGAAAATTTAGAATCAGGCTTTTGTACTGTCACAATAAAAACAGTTTCTTCTTTCCATTTTGTTGCTTAGAAATTGAGCTTGCTTCAAAGCATTTTAGGACATTGATGTACTACGACTTTAAATGTGGTTTAAATGTTGATTAGTGCAAAGAAAGACTGGAGTTTGCTTTCGGCGGAGAGAGACCTTCTCGAGCAACCATCTACAGGGGTTTTCATAATTTAGAAGGCGGTGTGATTCTCTTTCTGATGAAGGACGTACAGGGTGTCTCAGAACAGCTGTTTCCGAGGTAAGTGTTGCTGCAGTGAAACGTACGGTAACGGATGATCCGAAATACACGTTTGCAATGAATGAGGAATCATTGGGGATTTGATCTGCAGCAGTGGCAAAAATCCTCCATCAGGAATTGCGCAGGAAGAAAGACGTTTGTCGATGGGTGCGCCGCAAAAGTCAACGCAGATCCAATGGGCTGAGCGAGAACGAAGCAGCCAGCAAGCTCTGAGAATGGCCAAGGAGGGCGGCCATCGCATGATTTCAAGAATTTTCACTGGCGTTGAGACATACATCCCAATTTAGGACGTCCCAACATGCCAGCAAAGTCGGGTGTGGGTCCACGAAAATGACTCAACATCGACGACACCGGAGAAACAGCGTGTAATGAAAAACGTAATGTCCTCCATATTTTTTCAGAACTACCGATCTGGTTAAGGCAATTAAGTTGGAAGAACAAACAACAGTTACCGCTAATTGGTACACCACAGAATGCCAGCCAGAAATCCTCGCTACTCTTCAAGTGAGGGCATTACTGCTTCACCACGACAATGCCTCGTCGCATAAAGCAAAGGCAACTACTGTTGATTTTTGCGGCAAACAATGCGAACTGTCATTGATCATCCACCGAATTCACCTGATTCGGTTATGTGCGACTTCTGGCTTTTCGTAAATCTAAAAAAACATTCGCCAGGTCGTCAATTTTCAACAGAAGAGGAGATTTATGTTGCCATCACATCTTATTTTGACACCCTGTACAAAAGCGACTGGCGTAAGGCTTCTGACTTGTAGAAAGTCCGATTGCATTAGTGCTCAAATGTTGGAGGGGACTGCTTTGAATATTCGTAATCTAAAACTATCGAATATATTTCCAGTTTCTGAGAGTCTCAAAACTTTTGGAGTGACCCTCGTATTACTGTCCACTGATCGCCTCTGCTTTCCTCTGCCTCCGTTGATGTCACGTCAGCAGCTCAATAGAGCCTTCTACGTCGCAACGCCAATGTCGTGTTGAGATTGGCCCCCGTGGTCCAGACACCAACAACAGACACTGCTCTCAAGTTGCAGTGAAAACGAACAGGAGTTGCTCACACAGCTGACACCATTTGTCGTGTTTCACTGCTCAAAAGACTTAACTGCTCACCTCATGTCAATGAGCTGGTCTGCTTTTTACTGCTGTCTTGCTTCAACAGACAACACGAGGCAAGAATCCTGGTTCCATTGTGGTATCGCAAAAATCCAACCCATTAAGCGCATCGCAATGCACGGAAAATGGGCAAATCAACACGCCCTGGTTGGGAAGGCATCTCATTGGCTGTGTGTGCACCATTCCATCTCAACAATCATGAAAATAGCAATGACTCAAGTCGACACTCAGCTAAGTCACGTCTAAGAATTGGACCAATGAGTAAGCCAAGTGTGGCATGGCGATGCCATGTTTTGGATCATGGGTTGGTTGCATCCAAGTGAGATATGTGCGATCTGCATTTTTTTGTTCTTTTTATGGCAGAAAAAATAATGCTCGGTGGGGGCCCCGGCCTGCCATCTAAAGTCGCAGCAGGGCTTGTAAACTGGCCTCCCGAACTCGTCACCTGGGGAGGGGTTGACCTTTTCTTTTTTTAAAATGGACCTTCGTCTTTAAATGGATCCCCCCAGAGGAGAAAACCTGATTGTGCCCCTGGTACAGCATTTGCTTCATGCCAAGTTGAAGTTGTTGACTGTTTTTGGGCTTGGCGCAGGTGATGATTTGATTTGAGTTATGGTTAAAGCATGCAAGTGATCTGGGAGAAAAACTGTGTATTCTGGCCACGCTCCATGCCGCCTGTTTATTGTCATGTAGAAATGGAAATTCTGGGTGAATTGCAGGTGGCAAGGACTCAAAAAGTGTTGATTTGCAACATCAAGATATCATCAAAGAGAGAGTTCATACCTTCCATTCGAATTCCTCGACCGGAGAACCCTCTTTCGAGAAATCTCCAAACACAAATAGGTTGGCTATCAGAGCTGTCCTGACCAAACTCATCATGGCACACATCACCAGCACAATCCGAAGTCACTGATTTCCAGAATGGATCGTTCCGGCGCTGTAACTTCAAGAAGTACCAATCGATGGCAGAGGAGAGACCTGGAATGAAGATGTGTCTTCTGTAAAAGGATGCTCAAAACACACACGGATGTCAAGAGAATGCAGAATACAAAACGTTCAATTTTGGGCACTACAAATGGCATTGAATCTGTTTTATTGGCAAAAGAAAGTTGTCTTGTCATTGCGAGTCAAAGACAGGGTGCACTGTTTCTGTGTGGTCATTGTTTCGCAGAAGATGGTTGTGTTACATATCCTTGAAAGGCATGGCATGGCCACGGATGGCCTTGCTGTTGTTGGTCTTTGGTGATGCGGACGTTTTTTTTTCGAAAGAAACCCTTCTGTGTTAACATCTGCCACCAACCACTTGCTTTTTTCGCATTCTCTAGACGTCAGCAACCAACAAGGCTAATGACAGCATCTACTAGCACGCACACTACCTAAAGCTCAACTGCGCATCCAAATCAGTAACCGGCATCTGTCTTTACCTGCAAATAGAGTAGACGATGTGATAGCAGTGTTTACGTGCAGCAAATGAGTTTGCCATCAATCTGTAGTAGCCAAATTTGGAAGACCTGCATACGCGGAGTCAACTAATAATTCGTTGCAACAGCTTTCACTTTTCATGGTTTGTTAACATGAAAAAAAACATCTTGAACAATCTTGGCAGTGAAGAATACCGAATTAATGATGGGCAACAAAAATAAACTAGGAATAATGGTGACACATTTGCTATACCCTTCAATCTTCAGGTGCGTTTTTTTTTCTTTTGCAAAAAATGTTACGCCCGACATTCATGCAGCGCTACACGGCGTGTTAATTTCCACTGTTAGTTTCCAATGCATTTTTGCAGGAATAGCCTCTCAAGCTAAAGGTGCTATTTTCATGTTTTTGCATCTCTGGACAACTTTACTGAAGACTATGGGCGGAGCTACAACAATTTCGGAAATCGAACTAATGAAATTGATCTCGGTTTCCCTTGTCATGCGCAGGAGTGATTTCAGACGGCAAAATTTGGGTGGGCCCAGTGTAGTGTGGGCTGTCTTTTACCGCTTTGAAACAACCATTCTGCCCGGGTTGTGAACTCTAATAATAAGCACATAATAACAGGCAGGCGAGCACAGGCTTGAATAATAATTTGTACCACCGGCATCAACTTCTGCTCAAGCTCAAGAAAATTCGAATTATTTCAATTGGTTCAATTTTCGAACTAATCGAAGCTCCGCCTTGCGTCTGTCGTGAATCTGCGCAGAAACGCAAACAGAGCTCCTCTGACCCGAGGAGCAAATGAGTGGGAAAAATAATTCCGTTTACGAAATTCAACACGAAGTGTCGAGCGACTTAACAGCGCAAAAATGTCATAACATTTGTGCAAAAAACGCACCTTCATATCTCTTTTTTGGCTATGACTGCTTGTTCTTTGGGAAGTGAACTTCATTGGTTCACCATTTACCATTACCATTTCGGCTGAGGTCTGAAGTCATCAGCCCGAACGGAAATGTGGACAGTTGTTAACTGAGGATCAACAGGGTGGTCAACATCCCTAAAGTCCTGGTCAAACCAGTTTAACAACATTATCTGCCAACCCCTCCTCCACACATGCCCACTTTCTCCAGGACGAGATCAAATCTAAAATAGCATTGGACCTTATCGTTTAGGATGGAAAACAAGGCAAGATGATGGTGCATGCATTTAAATGAGCAGGTATGAACTAAAAAGAAGTTTGATGTACCAAACACTGTAACCAAACCATTAACATAAACACAGTAACCAAACACTGTGCAACCAGTCCAGTCACAAAATTCATCACCAACCTTCCTTCAACTTATCCAGCTTCGTCCGTTTTTCATCATCATTAACAAATAAATCCGGCTGGAAGATGTGATCGACAACTGGTGAGACACAGTGCAATATGATCATATCAATGAGATCCTTGTTAAAGAATGAACATGAGACCGAACTTGGGACAGGCTTCCATGAGCTGTTTACTTGTGACAAGCGAGAATAAGCTCCAGAGTCAGCTAGCAGTGGAGCAAACAGGAAGTGGACTTTGGAAGTATAAAAGCGCATCTGAAACCACCAAGAAAACACAAAAAATACCTATGTAAAATGGCAGTAAAATGTAACGCACAGAGGAAAAGACATTCAACTAAAGTTCTCACTTTGGATTTATGTTTCAAATAAGAAGTGGAAACAATGGAAAAGTATGTAAGCAGCTGGCTAGAAGGCTGTTGCCAGTAATTTTCCCTGTTCGAATCTTCTCAAACGCTGTTTCTTCTACAGTATTTTCTTTTTTACTTCCATTTTGATAATTTGGCAGTGCAATAGGTATACCCAAATTGCAGCCGGTTGAACTTGTGACATTCGTGCCCACAATACCTATTCGTAGAATGTGTCTGTCCATGAATCACAACCTTTTCCCTGCATTTTCTTTTTTTGGTTCCAGGAAAAGTTGCCAAAGATGTGTGGCTGACACGGTCTGCCCACATTTTGCTGTAAATAGCAGGTGGAATGTCTCACAAGCATTCCACCAATCCGGATTGACATTTCACACTGGCGGATTTAGCATTTCGGCAAGGAGGCGCCGGGAGCGTGGAGACCGAGGGGTCCGGGGAACGAAAGCCCCAGCAAAGGGGAGTCTGCGGGCCAAAACTCCCCCAGCGGAGATCCAGGGGGATGAGTCCCTGGCAGGGGGTTTGGGAGACGGACTTCGCCAAAAGCTGGAGCCTTTTGACATATTTGGGTTCTCCTATGACATTTTGAGTCATCAAAAGTCATATTTCTCCTTAAATGAGGCTGGGGCAGTTGGGCTGCCAGCCCCACATTTCCTGTGGGCATCCCTGGGGGGTACCTTGGCAGTGGGCCTGGGGCAGAGTCTCACAGAGGTTGAATTTTGTTTTAAAATTCGGGGTGCATTTTATGAGCAAAATAGAGCAGTTTGGAAAAATTGTTCCCAAAAATCATGCAGTAATGATATCATGGTCTGTTTGTTTGTTTAAGAATAAGTGATACATGCATGAAGGTGAGCATCATGAGCCTCGGAGAAAATTTAATTTATATGATTGAGGTAGGTGGACAAAAATAAACTTTAAAAATACAACGTTTATTGTGGAGCGAGCGAGCAAAAACTTCATTTCTTCATTTTTCATTCTGTTGTTGGTCGCAGAAAATAAATGAAAAAACAAGAAAATGACTAACAGCATTTATCCTTTCGTTTGGAGAAATGCGAAAACACAACGTTTCGCTCCGACTTCATGGAGCTTCATCAGGAGAGCATCAAAGATTGCATGACAATCTTCTGTGTCAGTCAACCTTCGGTTCTCGCCAGACGAAGCTCAACGAAGAGGGAGTGAAACATTGCACTTTTGCATTTTCTCCAAACGAACGGA
>JASGXE010007727.1:0-17422 GCA_030068105.1 Sinentomon sp. SZTP_YWyxl
TGTTTTTTCAAACGGAGGTCTGTTTATCATTCTAAAGACTTCCTGCACCAACTTTAGAGCTGCTGCTTTCACCAATCTGGTTGATTTCTTGCCAATCCTAAGAAAATGCAAAATAATATTCTAACCAGCCAACTGGAAATGTGACACTCCAAACACAACAACAGCGAAATGCCAATTTGCAGTTTTTCTAAATTTGCAGGGCGACTGCTCAGAGCTTTTACAAAAAAAAAACAATTATTTTTTTTTCAAGTGAAAATCCCTGACAATTAGCTGACTTTTCCAGAAAGTTTTTAGGAATTCCCCGATGAAATTGTGGCAAAAAACAAAAAACAAATTTCAGGCACTTGGTTTGAATGCATTTAAGATTTTGATTCTTAAAATTCAAGGTCATTCGTCGCTGCTAAAAATTCCCGAAATTTTTAGTAATTTTTACAATTATTTTTCCAGAAATTCCCCAACTTTCTGGTTTATCAAAATTTCCCAACTTTTCCAGGTAGCTGAGAACCCTGAATTCAGCAACAGCATTATTGTTTCTTGCCTGGCAACGAAGCTAGGAGATTCGTACATAATCCACAAACTTGAAATGATAAAGCTAATTAAATTAGTTTTGGGATAATTCTATTTAATTTCATCACAAGTACACAGAAATGAGCTAAATAATTGCTTATGATAGCTTCGGATGCTCACCAAAGTTAATAAAGTGTGCACTGTTAAAATATCAGGTACCAACTGAGCACTATTCAGATTTGAGACTGCACTCAAACTGTTAAGCATATTTTCAGCCTTCATTGCACAATCCAAAAAATGGCTGAAGTTTTTTCCAATTAACTTCCGACGACGTTTGATAAAGTGAAGTGCAAAATGGCACAATTGTGATGATGGCAAGCCTCCTCCACCATTCCTGCTGTAAAAGGCAGCATTCCCCATAAATCATATCATAATGTCGGTACTTACCCCAGAAACATTTCCCCCTTCTTTCTAAAATGTGGCCTGTGGGACTGCACAGAAACATTCGTCGTGACACATTGAGAAAACATTCTTTCCAAAACTTTGAGAAGATAACATGATGGAGTTGTTAGCCAGACAGGTATCTATGCAACACAAATGGCACTTTGATGTTCTTACCTCTCAAGGTCTGCGACTTAACAAGATGTTCAGGGAGGGATCACTCCTTCCTCTATGCTTGAAGGAAAATGTTTCTTTCAAGCACAAGAGGAAGGAGTGATTCTTCCGAACCAGATAGATAATTAATTCACAGACCTTGAGAGGCAATGACAACAGAGGATGGTTTGTGTGTTTGTTGCAAAGCTGCCGAGGTGGCTACTGCCTCATCATTGACGTGAGAAGACACCCCGTTGAGGTCGAAAAGGTTGTACCTGGATGGAAAGCACAACTCACCAGACAAATACTTCTGCTGAGCAATCAAGAATGTAGACATGTTTTGAAATGAGGAGATCCTGAGTGAGATGACCGTTTCGTATTTCCACCTGAGGCAGTTCAAGGTAGCCCATGCCCAGGCCAATCTGGTACAACTTTGGAACAGGAAAATCATATTCAACTGCTGCAGAATCCTGACGAAAAGAGAAAACAGTTGCCCAAATGAAATTGAGCTCTAGCCATATCACCATATCGGTGTGCACTTATCTGGGTCAAAACACACCAAGCAGGGTGACTACGGGAAGCTTGAAAAAATACAGGAGTCTGGCCGGAAAAATATAGGAGGATGAAGTCTAAAATATAGGAGACAGTTAAAAAATATAGGAAGTTCAAAAATGTACTAACAAGCCCAAATCTGCAACGTTAAATACGCAGGTACCTAAGTTCCTGGGTATCCGTAATTACATATCAGCAGTGGAGAGATAATAAACGGGGTAAAGTTTCCTCTGAGGGGAAAATTTTCGATGTTCTGTAGGTAATTTTTGTTTCCATGAGTCCGAAGGTTCAAGTTGTCCAGCAAGCCCCAGCTCTCTTGAGCCAGATGGTGGCACCAAAAATTAAAAACACAAAGACATAAAGAATACAAGTGCCACGGATTGGGCGAGACAGATAAAATTTATAAATACATGGAAACACCAGTAACGTAACACGTCTCCGTTAGAGCCCAGCAAGAGCGTCGTTCCTGGGACCCAAAAAGAAAAAAGAAAAGAAAATACATATAACACAGAAAATGAAAAGAAAAGTAGTTGGCTGGATCGCAAATGGACCTTCAGGACAGTCAAGAAAAGAAATGAGTAGGGTTTGAGGACAGGAACAAAGAGGTCTAGGACATCAGAAAAAGCAGGATTTCTAGCAGACAGCTAGACATCCCAAAGACGAAGAGGAAGAAATTCAGGACAGGACTGATAGAGTTCTAGGACAGCTAGAATAAAAGTGAAGGTCAAAGTTGCGATCCATAGAGGAAGAAAGTGAGCTGCTCGTCCTGGGGCCCCCGGCAGCAAGCGGGTATTCTGGCACAGACACCAGGGCCGGGCTGCTTTTCCATTAGCCCAAAGGTATTCTTTTATTAAAACTGCAGCAACGGGTGTTGTTTTCAGACAGAAAGTGCAATTTTTAAACAAGATTTTTTTTGAATTTTGAAGAAATACAAACGCGCGAATCTGCAGTCAATTTTGGAATTGGAATTCAGAGAAACCCATTTCCAATGGGGTACAGGCCTACTGACAATGTTTTTTTTCCAACAGAGATCTCAGAGCATCATCCATACCTACCACAGCTTGGGATATTGCTTACCACGCAATAACGCAAGTTTTGAATGTATAACGCTTACAATCTCAGCAGTGGCTTCACTTTTACGCAGGCGTATCCAGATATTGAGAACACACACGGCACTTGAATAACTTGCGTGTGATTTCGGGAATATTTGACCATTTTCATTTTGAACTTCCTTTTAAGTTTTTTGACAAATGACACCTGTATCAGCCTTTTGATACTCGGTGAACGATCATTAGAATTCGATGTGTTTTATGTTTTGTCCTCTGAAGATTGCAAACTATGACATGGTCATCACCTTCGACACTCTGTCCAATTTCCTATCGTATGGCCATTAACGATTTCAACCCATCCTAATCAAATCAATTTTACAAATGTGCTTTTGGAACAAATAACAGCATTTGCTAAAAAGTTTTACTGGAAGGGAAAAAGAAAAGATAAAAATTATTTAAGGATTGTTGCTAAATTGACTACAACTTGCTAAATAAATTATCAGGGCAACACTCGACAGCAATCTGAATCTGACAAAAAGGTATTTGTGTCAAGCAATGCCCTCAAATCAAGTTCACATGACTCCCCATTTTTTATTTTTTTTCAAAAATATAGGAGCACTCTGAAAAAATAGGAAAAATAGGAGAATATAGGAGGAAGTTCAAAAAAATAGGAATTATAGGAAATATAGGAGCTGTAGTCACCCTGACCAAGCCTTCTCAACAGGGACAGAGACCCTAGGAGGTCAATTTTACAGGTTCGTCTTTCCCACAAAGAGAAGTAGTGGTACATGTACTACCACGTACCCCAACAATTTAATCCCTGACTTCATCACTACAACACTTTAAAATTAAAATGAAAAAGCAACAAAATTGCAGCAATAAATTTTAAAACCCCTTTTGTCAATCTCACCTGAATCTCCTCTGAAGGTGGCTGCCCATTGGCAATTCCCATTGCTCTCCAAAACTCCTCAGGTTCATGTCCCTGTTGCACTGTTACAAGACTGGAGTTGTTCTTGCGTTCATTGTGGTTGATTTTCTCTGCCATCAACCTGGAATTTTTATTTTTAGAATTAAAATTTGGCACAGTGGAAAAAGAATCAGAACTTGAAAATACACTTAAATAAATAGACAATATA
This sequence comes from Sinentomon sp. SZTP_YWyxl, assembly GCA_030068105.1. Classification (NCBI taxonomy): domain Eukaryota; kingdom Metazoa; phylum Arthropoda; class Protura; order Sinentomata; family Sinentomidae; genus Sinentomon; species Sinentomon sp. SZTP_YWyxl. The sequence continues at coordinate 3,839 of JASGXE010007727.1, forward strand.
AATACGCACAGCAGAAAAAGCAAAAACACAAAATAGACTTGCGAAATAAGCAGTGAAATTATGCGCACTTGAAAAAGAATGCACTTGAATAAAAAAAACTTAAAATAATACCCACAAACTACAGTTATAATACACTTAAATACACAATAAAAAAAGACCAACAGAATTACTCAACTTCATTGGATTTCCAGCATGATACACTTTCCACCATAAGTGTTACTGTACGAGTTCATTAGTGTAAGGTGTGAAATCATCAAGCCCCGTTGAAATTGAATGGCCTGCGTAAAAGCCAAACCTTTGAAAGTCCTCCTCTGTGTGAGTAATAATGGTGGGATCTTTATTTAAACAAATAAAATGCCTGGCCCCCATGAGTGATAGAGGACGGGAAAATTTTTCAAATCAGCTTTCTGAATGCATTTTATGGGGTGGAGCACTGCCTGTTTCATGGAATGATTGGAAGAATAAATTAAGGTTGCTTGGAGGAGTCCAGGAGGTTCAAGTTCTTGTAGTTTGGCACACAGGCCATCTTTTCTGTATGACCCTGCTAACATGGCAATTCTATATCAGTCACAAATTAATCTTTTCAAAAGATCAGATACCAATGTTAACAAACCTCGCTTTGGATCGAGAAGTGTTTTTTGTTTTCCTGCCTTGCCAAATGAACAACTCCTTTCCATGATCTAGCAAGAACACAAATTCAGAGTTCAATGACCTCACATCAACTTCAACGGGCTCCATGTGAATTGCTGACCCACGAACGTGAACCCTGTACAGCTTCACAATGTGTTCCTAGAAGGAGCAGATGACAGAAGTCAGGTATTGACAATATGCGGTGCCACTTCTGCAGACATGCTTCAAAGAAGAAAAACTGAAGAAGTTTCCAGGTGACACCAAAAAGGTGAAAAAGGTAGCCCCACCCTGCTTCTCGCTCAATGCTACTTTCAACTTGTTTTGCTCTTACCGGCCATCGGAAAAAAGTCCTCAAACTTGGGCACAATTCCAGTGGCTGTCCAACGCGGGGAATGAAAGTAAAATTCCAGCACCTGCCCAACTCGGGGGCCATCTGATTTTTTGGATAGCTTGCTGCAATTTCACATTCTACAGGTCATTTGTATTGAACTTCACCTTCATTGGCATGCCTTCGAAGACCTCGGACAAGAACCTGCAGTTGGTAGTACCCCCTAAAAAGTAGGAAATAGTCGCTAAACTTGTCAGGAGTAAGGGCAAAATCAGATGCCATACCCACTCTCGCCAAAGAATACACACAAAAAGGGAATTATTAGCAGGAGTTTTGGAGGGCAAAATCAAACAGTGGCTATCGCAACAGAAATGCATGGTTCCCAGGGATTCATTGCCTAGGACAAGATCACATTCTATCTCATCCCCTTTTTTTGTAAAATGCTTTTATTGCAGATGCTGGCTGTTCTCCTACCAGCAAACTGCCCTCATATCTGGGTGTGAAGCAAGTTTCAAAGCAAAAAGAGTGTTAATACAGGGATCCTGCATTGCACAAGTTCGCAAAAAAAACAATGATAGCCATCCTTTCCATAGGCATCAATTCATGAAGAACGTGCACTCGCAAATCAGCAGTAAGACAATGCAAACTGTCAAAAATCAATCAATCAGGCCTTGCTTACAGCATCCTCCAAGGTGAAGAAACCGCTGGATGTTCGTCCACCAGCAATGTACGTGATATTGTGTTTGAATAGCAAAAGGAAATCATCCGATTCGTCACCCTGTTCTTCCCTGACCGTTCTGCAGAGTGCTCCAAGGTAATTCCGTAAATTTACAGCATGGATGGCAGCACAGGCACGTTTGTCAAGCTGAAACGAGAGTTCAAATAGATGCAAGACCAACACTTTGTAGAATAATACCAATGTAAAGAGCAAGAAAAATGTTAGCACAAGATTGCAACCATACTCTTCACCGACTGCCCTGCACAGTTTCATAGCGGTGGCTCCCAACAATGTTACAAAACCATTTCAAGGGATTTTCTATGATTTCCCAAGGGTTTTTAAGGTTAGAAAACTCACTCGGTGAGTTATTCTCCAGCTGAAAGCAATGGAGCTGAGTTGGCTTCGTCAACGCAGAGCGGGATGCCTCCGAAACGTCAGCTCCACTGCTTTCGTCTGGATAATAAATCACCGAGTGAGTTTTCTATCGCAAGTTCTCCAAGTTTCCACCCCGCTTATGGCAATCTCTTGGGTTTTCAGGGTTTCCTTAAGTGACAGAAAGTGTGGTGGCACAGGGAACCAATGGGCCAGCTCATAGCATGAGCCAGAGCTATTTTATTCGTTTATCATGAATGGGTTTTAAGGATACAATCATACGAAACTTTCAAGGTTTTTGCTGAAAAATTCCAAATTCAATACTTTTAAGGGTTTTTTTCAAGGCCCTTCTTCAGAATAAAGTTTTCCAAGTTTTATAAACGTTTGCCTGCTATTCCTGTAAAATGTTATTGATTATTGTCAGAATCAGAGCACCACTCATCTTGCCTCGCACCATGCTCAAAGTGTCTAAGAGAAAGGGCAGGAGCACTTTTTAAGGGGGGGGGGTAAACCATGGTTTTTTGCAAAAACGTGGAAAAAAGATGTTTTTTCTTTTTATGTTCATGTTATAGCCCAGATTTTGCCATTTCCAAAACTCTCTTCAGATTTTCTGTAACTTAAATAGTTTTCAAGATAGAACCGATTATCCGAAACTCGTTGCATTGGTTTTCTTGCATTCTCGACACAAACATTTGCGGTTTTCTCGCATTTCTCTTTTTTCAAAAAGCGAAAGCATTCAAAATGCATCTCCTCCCACAATTTTTCATGCAAAATGTTCAAATTTGGTGTACTGTACCAATTTTTCATGAGGAAACCGAAAATAGAGCCCTTTTTTAGTTTTAAGCTCTATTTTTGGTTTTATTAGCTTGCGACCGCAGAAAATCAGCTAAATATTAGGCGCTAAGCGGTACGGTCACGCTTATTCTGCAATAAATTAAAATCCAGATGCAAATTGGCAAAAGTGACTCTATTATGTTGTAGACAAGGTATTTTTAAACAACAGGGTGAAATATGGCTTCATTCTGCCAGACGGTTTAGGAGGAGATGCATTTTTAGCGATGGCCTTTTTCGCGCCTATGTCTATCTGTAACTCCGGTGTAAGGCACACAAATTAACATGTAAATATATCAATCTTCATCATTTTTTATGCTCTTTTCACCTGCAAAATTTCAAAAAAATCCATCAAGAAACAAAAAAGTTCGACGCGTATGGTTTACCCCCCCCCCCTTAAAGAAAGGGCACCTTCCGCAGTGGAAACTGGCAAGACACATCAAAATTAACGTTATCGAAGAAAAACTGTTTTTGACATCAAACAGAGGAATGGCTTTCAGGGGAGCACTTTATGTGGGTTTTCTGAGTTGCAGGAGGGTTGGGGGTTCGAGCATGTGGGAGCTGCCCTCCCTCCCACAAGCTCAGGGCAGGCGTGAGTGCATGCCCCAGTTTTTCTCACACCTTTGAGCCTTTATACTTTTTCAGTATATCCTGAAAACATACCTACAGGCTAATAAAGAACACAACAATAACAAAGAAACCTAAAAAAGAACATGTTTTAATGCCCATGAGTGTACTTTTTGTTTTTTCCACCTTGTTTAAAAGAACCTGAACATGGCACAACACTGTTGTTGAAACATTACAACTCCGATAAACTCAAAGGTGAACAATTGAATGATTAAGGAGGGGGGGGGGGTACCTACCTTCACGGACGAACTTTTTTGTTTCTTATTCGAATTTGCTGAAATTTTGGGGGGTTGTTAGACATAATAAGAGTATGTTCAGCGCAAAATTTCAGCCTTGTATCTCTCGTAGCTTTCTGGCAGCAGGTAAATTAGTAGCGGAAATAGGCAAAACGTTTTGAAGTGAGATCTCAGCAACTGCGCATGCTGGAAATGTGAAAATTGGTGTACATATGTAAAAAAGTGTCAAAATCCGGCTGATGAAGCCGGAATTTCAATTTAGGCCCTGGTTTAGTCATAATCGGCAATTTAAGTCAATGCGCGGTAAATTTTGTTGTTTTGCGAGTCATTTTTTTGTAAAACCATGGTCATAAAAATTCTTCTAACAAGAAAATCAAAATTCTGGCTTTATCAGCTGGATTTTCAGACTTTTTTTTACATAAGTAGGCCTACACCAATTTTCATCTTTCTAGCATGCACGGTTCCTGAGATCTCACTTCAAAAATTTTTTCGATTGCAAAAAAATGCAAATCGAGAAAACGCGATTGAAGTTTCAAGTAAAATAAAGACTTATTTGCATTTCGTAATGGTTTTTCGGTGGTCATAACTTCATTGTAGCAAATAGGAGAAAGTTGAAAATTGACACGCCTATGTAAAAAAATGTGGAGAATCAGCTGGAAACCTCAGAAAACTCATTTTTGCCTAATTTGGCAAGCAATTGCCCAATTGGGCAAAAATATTGCAAAAAAAAAACTATTCAGCGCTTGGCATAATTTCTGGTAAATATGACTTCAGAAAATGTGATGCTGTTCGAAAACTAATTGACATAGAGTAAAATGGTTTGTAAATTCTGAAAGAAGAGATTTCAGCCTTTAAGATAGGTACAAAAAACAAAATCGACTTTTTTTTTGTAAAAACAACTTTGCCAAAGGTAAAACGCACTTTTGACATCTCAGTTTTTTCCCTTTCTTCCTCGACACACGACGCGTTTCGGGGCGTCACGCTCCCGTCGTCAGGACGACCAGCACCTGACGGGAGCGTGACGCCCGCAACGCGTCATGTGTCGAGGAATAAAGGAAAACAGGGAGAAGATGTCAATTAAAAGTGTGTTTAATCATTCAATTGTTAAGTTCTCTCCGAGGTTCATCAATGATCGGATAAAGCTCAAGGATGAACATCCAGACCCAAGACATCTGATGACCCATCCAAAGATGGATGGCCCAAAACATGCAATCAAGGCAACAAAAAACCTCTGACGGCTTTATCAGATAAGCCAAAACATGTACACAAGATTTGGACAGAAAACGCACCTCTGCCTTTCTGCCTTAGGAGCAATCAACAAAGCTGAACAAGTGGCTCTCTTAGCAGCACATGCAAACGGGACTGTAGGATTTATGAAGACTGCATTATTTTTGCAATGAAATCCTACAGTCAATGATGACTGTTAGATTTCATTGCAAAAATAATGCACCTTTTTTCCGTCTTGCCTTGAGCCTCGCATTTCAAGAGCTCAAAACTTTCTTTGTGGAACTTCCTACTTACCGTTGCTTTATCACCAATCCAAAAAAATATCTGCCAGCTTAGAGAGCCTGGCTCATCAAGATAGGAATTCAAAATAAGATAGCAATCTCCTTCATAGAACTTCCCATGAGCTGCCTCATCGATCTGGTTTGGAAGGAAGTTTTCTATTTCCCAAATGGCCAAGCCAATCCTCTGGCCCACATCATCATCAAAGAATTCTGAATAATCCAATGGAGGCTTCTCAAATGATTTATCCCATCTCTTTTCCCTGTTTGGTTTTAAACAGAACATGTCAACAACTTAGATTACCCGATAGATTTTTTAACAATTAACCAGAAGTGTCTAGTGTTGGATTTGAACTTGTCTTAAACTGTACTCCAGCATTTTTAGGGGTTTCAGGGGCCCAGTGCAAATTAATGATGTTCCCTGCAGAAAACAGTGGCTGGAATAAAAGCCATTGCCTCAATGAACTCATCCAACAAGGCGGGGTATATACTGGGTGACCCAGAAGTAACGCAAAAACGTCTATGAGCTTTGGCTCAGTATTTTGGTGGTATTCTTCCGCAATTGATAGATTGATGTTATGAAAACAGGTCAGTCACCATGTGGTGTTCACTACACCACCAAAGTATCACTCTCGTGCGCCACACATCGCTCCAGCCGGGAACAGTAATTCCAGACGTTGATGAATTGCTGTTCTGTGATATCAAGCACACTCTGCCTGGATGTTCTCCCTTAGTTGGGTACGGTCGCGGGCTCGTTTTGAGTAGATTCTATCTTTGATGGTTTTCCACAAAAATCGAGAGGGTTCAGGTCTCCAAAAAAGTTGGCTTTGCCTCAATTTCAGCCAACATTCACCGACAAAAGTTCAATATTCTCGGCCTGTCGTCTGGCAAGAGCTTCTGAATATCTACCGGCTTGTAAGTGTGATAGCCCTACTCCTTGAAGATTCTTTGAAGGTTGTCTTTCTCCTGAGACCAACAGCCTGAGCCATCCTCGTTGGCTAGCCGAAGATCTTGGGTGAGCTTCAATATGCTCCATTTCGGCAGGGGTATTTTCTTCGGAGGTCAACGAGGCACGAGGCCGTCCTGATTTGGCAGCATCACTCTTACTCCCCCCTTCTCCGGGAACTTGTCTGTCAAGCGTTTAATGGTCGACAGAGAAGGGCTTGGCCTACCAGGGTGACGAGAAGCAAACAGATCTTGCACTTATTGCAAGGAGCGGTCGTTGTGTCCTCGCAAACGGATTAGCTCCATACTTTCAGGAATGGAAAAAACTGCCGGCATTGCAGAAAGGCCAACAGATACTTTAAACAACCAGCAAAAGTGTACAAATGTAGGAAGAAGGAAGATAGAGACCTAAAACAGCAGAAAGACCGGACATTTTGATACAAGAATAGCAATTCGGCACGATATCGCACTCCATGCCACGGCGCAAGGAATTTTTTGCGTTACTTCTGGGTCACCCAGTACATCTCAATCTCCCAAAGCATGACTTTTATGTTGCAAATTCAAAAATGAGCACTAATTTCTTATTTATAGCAAAGAAAATATTTTATTGGATGGAATGGTGAATTTGAATGGAATTGATTTTGAATGGAAAATTGGAATTGGAATTGATTTTGAATGGAAAATCGGAATTGATTTTGAATGGAATTGGATGGAATGGTGAAAAATGATTTTCAGTGAAGCAGAGTTGAAAATGTCCTAAAAACCTACCAAATGCCCAAAAACCTGCCGATGCGGACAGTTAATTAAAACATAATGTACAGAAGTTTTCGTCACATGCACAAAACGGAGATGGGGAATTTTGCCTTTTTCCTCACGACATTCCGAGCACTTGAAGCAAATAAAAATGCCACACTGTAGACCTACTCAGCCTCGCATTGATTTATTGGCTGCCACAACTCCCTCTACTGATAGGAAACCTACAAAGGAATAATTGCTAATCAGTTTGACAGAAAAGAATGTCTCCCCAGCAAGGCTCATTTCAAATGAAAACAGGGCTGATTTGCAAGCTTACAAGACAGGCTCTTCAAATAAGTGAAACAGAAAACCACTATGCCTGGTTTATCCAACACTAATCAAGGCTTGATCCTGGATCAAACACTGATCCTGGACAAGCAGAGTTGAGGACGAGTGTTCGATCTGGGATCACGGCCTGATCCGTGCTTGAAAAACTGGGCATTGAGACAATCATTGTTAAGTTCTTTTAAATTTCCGTTGCTTTGACGTTCGTTCAATTTACCTGAGAGCTTCACTTTTCATCATTTCCGTTTCAGCAAGGTCTCTGCTGTTGTCCTCAGCAATATCTTTCATTCCCTAAAAATAAAATAAAAATCAGTCGCTTCCAATGAAACAAAAAATAAAAATAGAATAGAATAGAAAATTTCACGACCAGCATGAAAATTCTCGTCACTCTCTCTATGAATAGGCCCTGCATTTTTTATGGATCCAGAGCACACACCAAACACCCAAGGGAGGGGTGCACACCCTCCAGAAATTTGAACACATCCAGAAATTTGCAAGTTCCCTCACATTGAATGAAATGCACTTTGCTTGTCAAGTTGATACCCCCTCTAAAATTTTTGGCACTCCCAAGAAAATTCAGTACCTATTGCAAATCCTCTGAATGGATCCATTACGCCGGACCAATGATAAAAAAACCCTACCACGGAATCTGAAGGAAATCCAGTTCATGAAATGATAGTCACCCTCTCCGATGTTGCTTTGAAATCCGTCTGCAGGATATCCAGTAACAATCGAGAAACACATTCTGGTTTGAACTGCAGTGCAGAGACAGCATCACTCCCTGATGTATCACAGCTGAGGACGATTACTGCATCGTCTTTTCAACCTATGTCTGCTGTCATTTTTTCCATGATGTTAAGGTGGAGTGCCTGAAAATAAACCTGCATTGCAGTTTGCTTGAAGTAGGTGCGGATTGGATTAAATGGTGCAGGGAACAGTGGATTTACTCCGTTGTGCGGATGTTTCCCAGCCTTTTTGAGCTGTGTTTTAGCGAAGTTTTCAGACTCTTTTTGACCACGAATAGCGATTCCAGCTCGACACTTCGTTAGGTGATCCAAAATCATTTCAAATGCAGTGCTGACTACAGCTAGCCTGTTAATTTTGGACCACCCTGTATATTTCTGAAAGTTTCCATACCTTGATCACTGGGATGACCATTTGCTTCACTATGACTGGTATGCCAGTCTAGGAGTTGGGGAGAAAGAAAAGGGGTTCAAAATAATGTGCTTCCAGAATCAGTTTTTTTCCAGAAGCATTCTAGACATGCATTCACATCCATTGAGTGATATTTGTTTCTCCATGTTCAATAGGACAATCTGGTTAAGCGTCCAGAAATGTCACAATAATTGCCAACTTTTTTCAATAGATTTTGTCACCTTTAGTATCTTGGCCTGGTCCTGGTCAACCTCTGCTGCATTGTCCTTCTTGCACCGTCTAAGGCGCATCTTTCGTGCTAGTGGGTCTTTGCTGGGAGCTAAAAAAGAATGGGTAAACAAAGAGAGAAAAAACAGACAAAGGACGAAATAAAGATGTAGAAATTAAGCTTCCAAATAATGACTATCTGAAAATGGCTACAATCTGAACACAATGTCAACAGTTGAGATTCATCCAGCAGTGAGAAACTGAACAATAAGCTTGAAAGCATGCAAAGACATTTTTGATGACATGTTGAGTCTGATTGTTTTTATGCCTTTTAAGGGGGGGCCAACCCAAAATTACTAACTTCGGTGTTTATTATTCGATTGCAGCCAAATTTTGCACTCATTTGGTGTTAGGTGAAGGAAGTTTGTGTGTGAAATTTCATCTCTGTATCTTAAGTGGTTCTAGAGCTATTCATGTTTTAGTAAAAATCATTACGCGGAACTTTGCGCGACTCCTGTATGATAACGGTATGTCTTATTTAACTTCAGTTTGCGCCAAACTCTTCCAAAAGCTGCCAAAAGTGGAGTGACAGAGCCAGTTTTTTCATTTTTAACCCAGAACTTTTGAAATGCTTCCTTGCGAGACTTGTATTTTGGGAAGCGATGCACTTGGGAAGGTGAATGCCAAAAACGTGTAAACAGATTGAAAATATCAAAATTCCGGATCTGTCACTCCATTTCTGACAAAAAACTATATCAGTATGCAAAATTTGGCCTTTTTATCTTGTCAAATGGCTTTTTATCTTGTCAAATGGCTTGTCAAATGACAGAAAAAACAAAATATCCAATGTTCCGCTGTTCGAAAAAGTCTCTCATTTGAAAATGGATTGAGATATTGATCTCTGGTTTTTTGCATTAAATTCCTCAGAAAATTCTCCATGAGAATGCAATAAACAGCAGACTTGCAAAATTTGGCAAAAATTTTTCAATTTTGGGTTGGCCCACCCCTCAAAGACCAGAAAAATAGTAGCAAACTGCAGACAACAACATCAGCACTGACAATCGTGTAAACAATTTTACATCAAGCCAGTCACTCAAAACAGGTCAGGTTAGTTCCAGTTAATTTTGCATGAGTCAGGGTTCATTTTGTGGGGGCACGCTAGGCACGGCATGCCTGCTTTGTTTCTTGGTGCGGGCACGCGGTGCTATCCGGTTTTTTGCAAGCATGCAGGCCCGCTCCCCTTGGCCTATTTTAAACATTCGTGATGTGCGAGGACCGATTTTCAACAATGCATAATTTGAGAAAACCGATTCCTGTAAGAAACATCTATGGTGCCAAACTGAAACACGGAAAAAAGCATGATGCATTTTGAATATCACCAGGACCAGGACCAGTGATGGCTGATGTTGACAAGGACAATCACTCTGATTTAATTTCGAGCTTGAAAGTCCTGAACCCATCATACTGGCCTGATGACCTCCCAGTTTTTTACGACGAGCAACAAATTTGTGAACTTTGTGACCGGTTCCAAATTGATGAGAGAATTGCAGTAAGAGGATTTTGCAAATTTAAGGATGTGGATGTGATAAAAGAAACACTCCTGTGATTTGAAGGTCTTGGTAACAGTGCATTAACATTAACAGCATAACAATTTCGAATGCGAAAGTGCATTTAGCTAGATGAATCTTCTTGTTACACCTTTACGTGGGTGCTTGCTCACGAAAACTGTATCACACCTCATGTTTTTAAAACTCAACGGCCCACCACTTTCAAAATTTTGTCCAGCAAAGTTCGAGTCAACAACAATTATTGAGTGAAATAGCGACGACAACCCCCTGGAATCATCACGAATTCAGGAACCGGTTTTTGCTCAATTCTCCTCTTTCACGAAGAAGACTTTGGTTGGCTTGGCTGGATTTGCTCAACTTCCTCAATATCGCTGGACTAATGGATGTGTTCAGCTTTAAATCTTTCTTAATGTCAGTCGCCAAGTCCCTGCCAGAAACTTTGCAGCATGAAACTGAAGGCAAACGTTGGCCAGGTTGGGTGGATGGATGCAACGAACTGCCTTAATCGGTGCGGGCAGTTCAAGACAAACGCCTTAAAATTTAATCTGCTGCTCAAATTTTCAAATGCTGCATTGTAACCAGTTTCAACATGTCTTGAACGTTGAATAAAGTCAAAAGAGTTTTATAACTCGGTATAGGCCCACATAGGAACGTGCCCTTTTCAAAAAAACCCACTGCCCTTTTTTCGAGATATCTTGCCCTTTTCACAATTTTTGGTGCCTGCCGGTTTTATTTCACAAAACAAGCACTGGCATGAGTGTTGCACAACTTGCCATTCACCTCTGCACTTCTGCAGCATCCTAAGTTAGTCACATTTCATTATTAACCCTGTCCAAGGGGTGGTCCATTGGACCACTTTTTTTGTTTTTTGCCCCTAAATTTTTTTTGGGAAAAGCAATTGACCTGTCCTCCCAGATATGCTATCCCAGGGGTAGGTTGGACCTGTGCTAACATGGGCAAAAAAAACTGCAGGAAGGTTTCTGAATAATAGGCCCGTGGTCCAATGGACCACCCCTTGGACCTTAGTGATGCCATAAATTTTTGAAAAATCCAAGGTGTGGTCTGTCGGACCACCCCACTTTTTTCACCTAATTAAGCACTTTGAAGGCAAGTATCTTCCATGGCTGGGCAAAACAAATCAGAATTGCATATTGTTTCTCAAATAAACTCCAATAATGCCAATCCTTTTCAACATCTTTATTTGGTGGTCCATTGGACCACCTCTTGGACTGTTTTGGGTGCTCAATTTTCAGAAATCCAAGGGGTGGTCTGATGGACCACACCTATTTTTGCCACTAGTCCACCCTCATTTGCTTTCATTTTGAACAATTCTTGTTAAAATTGATTGGTTGTCTGGGATTTTGGGTCCATGGCACTTCCACTCGAAAAATAATTTTGTGGAAAAATTTCGTGGTCCAATGGACCACCCCATGGATTTTTTGGGGTTCAAGAAAATTGATTTTTTCAAATTCTGATAATTACAACTTTTTTTCAAAATTATGTCTTGTGCGCACAAATTTTACCTCAAATGCAAGATTTATCTGTTTGTGGTCCATTTTACCGCACCTTGGAAGTCAAAAAATTGTGGGTGGTCCATTGGACCACCCCTTGGACTTCAAGCTACTCTTAAAATGTCAAAAAGCTGGTGACCTCAGTGATGACCTTAGTACGAGTTTTGAACATATCAGGCTGCTCATTTGGTCACGTCTGACCAGTGTGTGCAATATATTTCAAATCTGAAATTAGATTCCAGTTTTATCAAATTTTCAAAAAAATTTTAAAAAATGATGCGTTCGGCAGCTTCCCCATTTACTACTTATGACCAAATAAAAAAATAAACAGAGCAAGCAATCAACTTTATTTGTTCTAAAATCAAAGACTACATTCAAAAAGACAATTTAAAACCAATAGTACCAAGTAATTGCAAACATTACACTTTTTATAAAAATTCAAAGTACGCTTCAAAAATTACCGCCGAAAACATGTTTTTTGACCTATCGGAACCAAAAAATACTGGAAGATATTGTCATATCTGGTTGAAATTTTGGTTTGGGAGCTAAAATTGATCAATTAAAATGGTGGTGGACCCTATATTGACCCTAGGAGCCTAGAAGACCGGGTGGTCCATTGGACCACACCTTGGTCCACCACGGTGCCTTTTTGACCTTGGACTGTTAAGGGTTAACCCTTTGGCTGCAATGATTTGCAACCCGTTCGAAGAATTATTACAATAAACCAAGATTATGCTGTTCAGGGCACAAAAATAACAAAAAACACTGAACTGAACTCACTGTTTGCTGGCTGGGGATTGGGAATGACAGCACCGGCCAATCGCAGCTGATGTTGGAGAGAGAAGTCAACATTGTAGAATTGCAAACCAGAGCCTTTCGATCCTTGAACAAGCTCAATTGGTTTCGGTGGTATCACTAGATCAGGGTTGCCACTGAGCTCAGTCTCCAACCCAGTAACGAGGTGAATTGCATCAGGTAGAGTTACAAGACAGTTATCATTTAAAATTAGCCTCTTTAGGGAGCCACACCTGAAAAGGGCAATAAACAATAAATCCATATGATTGGGCAATGACACGGTAGGCTATCATGTAAAGACTTTCAAGGTGCTCAGAAATATCTCAAATGCCAGCAGTTGATTATGCAAAGGGGTGGAATCGTAGAAAACTTTCAAGACTTGCTGGTCTTTTTCTAGGTCTAAATAATGTGGGAGGTTGGTCTGGTATAAAAGACTTCTTGCTTCCAGCAAACTACCTGGGAAGGCATGATCATGATTTCAAGTTAAGAACTCAAATATCATGCAAGGATGTGGGCAAGTTCTCTTTTGTTTCGAGAACAGTAAGAGAATGGAACTCACTGCATCCAAGGGTTTTTGGTAATGGTAGGGACATCAGTGTTACTACTTTCAAAAGAAACGTAGTGTACGGGAATTGGATCTCCGACTTGGACGGGAATATGGTCACGTGTGCCACGTACTCACAAGGGGAAATGATCTATCGCACCCAACACCAGATAGGGGAGAACTCAAACTGACATTTCTCACTGCAATTGGTTCCCATGTGATATGCAAGTTCAGGCCAATATTTGGGTCAATCAGCAAACACGGACAACTGACTACCATGTGATTCGCCAGCACTAATCTTTACCACTTATCTCTAGTTTCTGTTTGTTGATGCACCCACATTTGGCCGAACCGACAAACACGAAATAAAGCACTCTGGACATAAAACCACTGAACAGCACTCTGGAACGGAAGGGGAAATACCAGCGATACCACGAGTTCGTTTACCAACCGACCATTGGGTTCACTGCCATTGAGATACGCTCTGTCGAAACTGTCAAATGTCACACTGATAAATTTAGCACAGATAATT
>JASGXE010007728.1:0-18256 GCA_030068105.1 Sinentomon sp. SZTP_YWyxl
AGTTAAAAACCAACGCTATAGTCATATGCTCTAACATCTTAGTTTTGTTATCAAGGTAAAACACCCCTTACCAAAAGTCTTCGAACATAGCAGTTCATTTCTAACTCAGACCCCATTCAAAATCAATGGCAGCATGCACTGCAAAACATCATGACACTCGTGCATCCTAAGTCGTGTAAGGAACGAAACTACATCAACCCCTGTTACAAATGGCCCCTGTTTTAGCCAGATCATTAAAATGTCTATGTTCGAGTACATATTTGGTTAAACTCTGTATCTGCACGGATAGACCAAAACCAAAAGAATTGGCCATTACTGCCTGTTTTGTATATTTTACCTGTGTGATGTCTATGTCCGTATATTTTTCTCATTTTGTGGAAAAAAGTGTTGTAGTTGTGCGTTCTTTGTTTCAAGTGTTGTGATTGTCTTTGTGGTTGCGTCCAGACTTAGTTCATCCCTTATTACAGAATCATTCCGCATTGAAAGAGTCTTGGTTTGTGAATCATGACTTTAGTCTTATTTTCTGAATCAATTAGAAAATGAGCTCAATTTTTGTTCTGCTCTATTTCAAGCGATCGCTGTCACAGGCCAAAAAGAATAATTTTTTTTGAGGTCTTGCACATTTGCTGAGAGTCGTCTTTTCGAGAAAAAGCCACTTGACTGATCCATTCGGCAAAGCTGTTCATGCAGAAAAAATAAACTCGATTTCTATCAACTGGTCACAGGTCGATTTTCTTGCTCAATGCTAAATTTCGTAGGAGTTCCCAAAAGCTCTCTTTCAACCGATCAGTTTATCATGTGCTATGCCTGTGTTTCAATGTGACCAGTGAAAAATCCCTGCAAAAACAGTGAATAAATTCTCTTCAGGTTGTCACGTAAATGCACTAGGAAAACCATACCTGTTTGTTCCTGATGCCATTTTGCTCGTGTGAATGCTACTCGTGTGAGTGAAAAGGGAGCTAAGCATGTTTAAGACTTCGGAATACACGGTCAATAAAAGCTGTTAGTCCGACGAAACCTTCCTTCTCCTATTTGCACCCCACTCTTTTGAGGTTTTTTCTTCGTTTTTTTTTTTTAAATTTTTTGCCATGACACCGGCAATCGTTGTTGCTCTTGTTTGATAAAAGTTTGTGAAAGTTGTTCCCTTTTTTGAGTCAGAATACCAAATTCCACCAAATGATAATTTTAATTTAAAAATGTCCCTCCGCGCCATTTTTTCTGGGAAGTGTCGCGGATTTGGCCAGAAGAGAAAGCGTCATCCCACATTTTCAACTTTAAACTCAGAATGGTCACAGGAACATCTGGGTATGGTTTTTCTGGTGCATTTACTGGACACCCTATGGCCTATGGCCATAAAGTTCTATGGCCATGGACCCTCTATGGACACCCTGTGGCCATAAAGCACATATCTGCCATCGGATGTCAGAATTCCTGCGAAATACGTACTGATGGATGTCATTTTAAAAGCTCCGTTCCAGCATTTCCAATTTTTCTAGTTTGTACCGCTGAGATTTCTTTCTCTCTCTCTATCTCTTCAGCACCTTCAATTTTACCATTCCGTATCTCTCCTGGTTGGCTGCCATTTCGCTGCTCTTCGTTGCCATTTTCCTGCAATTCGTCTCCCTTCGATATCTTGCCATGATCTGGGGTTTGTCCAAATTCTCTCGGAAGCTGGTTCGTCCGCACACCATTCCAAACAACGAGGTGCTCGATTTCCTCTCACGCGTTCCAGACGATGAACACGTGGTAAGCGAAGCAGCATACGTAGATGTTCGACCGCATTCCCCTTTGCAGTTCAACATCTCAGGTTCAACTCAATAGCCAATTTAACAGACGGATTCATCTTTCAATGCAACAATGCAAAAGGAATAAGCGTTATGCATATAGAAATGAAATTTTCGCAACACAAATCTATATCGATTGAATTGGCTATGTTGGGTTGAACCTGACGGTGAGTATGGCAATGGGGAATAAGATCCATAGGTACTTGTTAGTACCTACAGCAGATTAGGATCGAATAAAACAGTACAGAGATAGCTGTGTTTAGTTTCTTCGTCCTTGCGTTGAATGACCCAACAAAAACGTTGACTATGTTTCGTTGCTCTGCTACTCGTGTTTTGGTTAGAAAAAAGTGTTTTGACCCTCTTCTGCTGGCTCATGCAAAAAAGGTCGTGGCGTCTTGGAGGTGTGCAAAATAGACCGCCGTCATATTCAGGCAGAACTGCAGCATTTTTCGGGCCACTTCACTCGAAACAGCTTATTTGAGATCGCCGTTGTTTTCTGTCTTTGTTTGTTTCACGCCAACCAGTTTTGTGCTCTGATGGCTCTAGCACGACAAGAACGCGATCTCTTCAGCTGAAAACTAGGAAAGTTGCATCGGCAATGCGAGAAAGATTTGGGAATGCAAAATTGTGTAACTAGATACAAGCCTTTGCGGTTGGGTTCCAGGCTCATATTTTCCGAAGTGCATGCACACTATGTCTTACAAACGGGAAATGAAACCGCTATTCCGAGAAATTCAGACTTTTTTTCTTTCTGCATGTTTCTCTAACTGCTCATTATTGTTCGAAGCGAACGAAAAAAAAACGGAAGTTTTTTCATATCGTCTGATGATTTTTCGAATTGAAAAGATCTTTGTCCAAACATAGGTACTCACCAGACTTTAATCCTTTTTCACCAATCGCCCACTGGGCGATTGGTGAAAACGTGTGATTCACCAATGCGGCTGGTGCAATTCACTGGCGCGATTCACTGGCAATTCACTGGCGCGATTCACCAATCGCGCCAGTGGGCGATTGGTGAAAAAGGATTAAAGTCTGGTGAGTACCTATGTTAACCCTACCACGCCCAAAGTCCATCCATGGACATGTTAGATCTTTGTCCTGTCCATTATGATCCATTTTTGATCTTTTTACTACATAGCCATTTTAGGTCACTTACAAAACAAGAAAGCATGGTGCAGAAAATCCAGGGCTAAGAACAAAACCTTAGAGGACGAACAAAATGGGTAAAAGACGTTTAGCTGCCCAGATGCTCGAGGCCAGCTGTTATACCTAAAGAATCACAAATTCACAATTCTGTTCTTCCATTACAGAAACTGTAAACAAGCATTGAATTTGTTGTTCCCACATTTCAGACAATGTACAGGGAGCTCCATCTGACACCGACAGCAGATCAAACAGGTAAAAAGAAGGACCCGCCTCGGAAGGGAAAGAAGAGCTGATGTAAGCCCAGGGCAAGGAGAGCCGTTCAACTGATGAAGAGAAAGGCGAAGACTGTTTTGCAAAGCATGCATGGGTCAATCATCACCATCGTCCGTCCGTCATAAATTTGTGATGGCATAAAGTCATCACATTTTGCCCTGACTGTTAAACCGGAAATTCACGTGAAATCGTTTTGCTGGAGTGGAGTCTGCCACTTTTGATGTGTGCGACCACAACCAGTGAAGATTTCTTCGTCCAACTATATATCCCAGTGACCACATGAGACTTTTGCCACATATGCAAGACTTGTCGGATTGTTGCCATGGGATTGAAATAATATAGAAATTGTTTCAGTTGCATTTAAAGTTTTTTTTTTATCATTCAATTTGACGAAGGACCAAAATGTTTCTTGAGTGATTTTAACTTATTTATGTGCAGAAGTTTCCTGATTCGAGTTCACACAGCCTTTTTAACGGTGCTGCAGCTCATTTGCTCCCTTCCATCGCTCTACAGAACGTGGCAGTGGGTCACGGACATCATTGTAGGTTTTAGAGGGGCGGAAATCACGAGGCAATGTACGGCACCGATCCAGTCGCGGATATGGGGAATAAGTCCCCCGCTAACTGGGGGTCTGTGGCGGAGCCCCAGAAGCTGATGAAATTTTGAAATTTGGGGTTCATTTTGAGTGCAGTGTTCGTGGTTTTTTGGTCAAATTTTGCAAGGCGAGTCAAAAGCACAAGTCAAGTGGGCAAGCGAACCGCTTGGGGAACATTTGTCGTCAGGGGGCAATCGTCTCCCCTGCCTCCACAATCTGAAGTCCCTGGGGAGTGGGTCCGTTGGTTGAATTTCATCCGTAGTAGGTTTCAAAAGAAAAGTCGCGTACGGCTGGTGCCCTGTATGTGGTATATGGGAAACCGTGAATACAAATTTCACGACTGCATCTGCATTTCGCTAGCATTGCGCCTAGCCATTGCCATAGCATTGCGGCAAGAAAGTCCATTCACGACAACATCTTTCTGGGACAAGAGGCTGCAGAACGAAGAATTTATTTTTCCGCGTGTTTTTTTTTTAAACACTAGATATGCGTGAATAAGGTCATACCAGGGATTGCGCCCCCACAAGGGGCAAGTTGGCCCCAAACAGCCAAACTGTGCGAGAATTGACTGGAAGATTGTCTCGGGTAAAGGTCAAGGTGCATTTGTGGCTGTAAAACTTGATAAATATTTGTCACTAGTCGTACATAGAAATTAAAATGTTGCAGCGTCAAACAAAGGTGACCACACTATTCAGAGATTGACTTTCAAGTGTGAAAGCAAAGAATCAGGTAACGGACTGTGGAGAATTGTAAGGAGGGTATATGCGTTTTAGCAGAGTTGTGTGAACGAGCACATTCCTCGCACCCACTCAAATTGAATGACGCGAGAGGAAAAGCTCTTGCGCGATGGATAAACCCCAACAAACTCAGAATTTCTTTCGTGGAGCTTGATGAAATATTTTTTTCGTGGTGGAATGGATCGGTCCTCCGCGAAGGTGGCTCAAAAACAGCATTCTCCCTACCCTAATCGTTCGTATGCGGTCGATTGTCGATTAGCTTTCGCCGCTCTCAGTTGGACGTGCGAATTCACGTTTTTTCTTCACATTTTCTTTCAAAATCTCTTTCAAATATTTTTCATCGTAACTCTATCAAAGCAACTCTCCATTATAAATATCACCTATTCATCGTTGTTCGTCTTCATGTAAGATTCTAGTCCTTTTCTAGTTACTGTCTGTAAACGTACTTCTTTCATTCTTGAACTAGTAAACATTGCGTCTGGTCGTGACGAATTTGAAAGAGCCCCTTAATGTGCAGGCGGTCTTTAATTTCTGCAGCATGGATTTTTGCTAAAATCTCAACAATTGCAATTTTTACATCTGTGGAGAAATATTCAGACATTCAAAATACCCTTTTGTCAGACTTTTGAAGCACGGGACAATGTTATTTCCCATCTAATGTCCGACGCTAAATGCATTCCTTCATGTGATGTGTTTTTCGGCGCATGCGAAGCGGGGAATGACATTGCCCCGTGCTTCAAAAGTCTGGAAAAAATCGCTTATGGCCCGGGTATTCCGAATGGTTCCGTATAAATGCACAAGGGGGGAATATAAATGTATCTATGCGATTTATCATTTAACTGTTGCCTCCGTTATCCAGGTAAAGTGCCACATTACAAAAAATGTTGAATGTGAGAAACTTTTATTTCCATTGCAAAGTGAGTTTTTGCAAAGTTGCATTGTCGTCGCATTTGATAGCGTGTGTTGCTGGCCTATTTGCTTCCGTTTCCGCGTGTGGATACATTTGTAGTTTCCCCTCTGTACCCAGATACGAAAGCAAATGGGGCAACAATGCAACTTTGCAAAAACTCAAATCTGCAAAGAAATTAAAGTTTCTAATTTTTAATCATTTTGTTGCAATGGGCACTTTTTATTGCACTTGAATGAGGAGGCAACAGCAAAAATGGAACCTTATTTGTACAGGCAAACAAAAATAACTGTCGGGAACACTGTTTTCATATTTGACTGCGCCCCCGTTATCCCAGCAGAAATAAAAGTGTCCCATTGCAACAAAGGTTAAAAATGGAAAACCTTAATTTCTGCGGAGTTGAGTTTTTTTAAAACTGCATTGTTGCTCCATTTGATTACATGTATCCGACAGTTAATTTTTCTTTACGCATGCACAAGGACATCATTTCCGTCACGACCATTCATCATTCATTTCGCTATTTTATTATTTTTTGCTTCATGACCGAATAAAAAGCATTAGCGATGTTCAAAAATGGGATACCTAGGTAGTATTCGTATAGTTACAAACTTTTTAAAACTCAAAATTTGATATGGGATGCTTCGAGAACTCTTATTTTATGATTATTTCATCGCTTATCGCCAACACACCTGTATGAAATAGATTTCTATGCATATTGATCTTAGCGTAAACTTGTATGCAGAATAAAATCACCCAAAATCGAAATTCAAAAAACGTTTTAAACGAACGATTGTACAAGTCTCCATCGATGTTAGCAGTTTTACAAAATCCATTAGGGAATTAAAAGAAGGTCGATACGCTGACAACATCGTTTGCGCACTATGAAAAAACGTGTATAATAGCTTCTTCCTGCCTACAGAAAACGGCAGCCTCGTGCCTATTACCAATCACATCTGTTGACAGAGTGAGGTTGGAGTTTGATGTTGGAGTTGATGAATACACCAGATTCCATTTAAAGGTATGGTGGCGGCAGAATTAATGTACCCATTCATGTGTTTTCCGATTTAACTGTTGCCTCCGAAACTTTTTCTTTCTTTCTTTTATTCTTATGCGGGCGGTATAAATAAAAGCGACAGATTTCAACGAAGCGTTCCAGAGGTGTCAGATTTCGGCTTCGATTACAAAAGAGGATCTTCAATTTCTGCAGCATGGAATTTTTGCCGAAATCTGAACGGTCGCAATTTTTGCATGTGTATGAGTACCTACATTAATTCCGCCGCCACTACACAAACTGAGAACGGTCTATTTTGTACTTGCCCAATGTCTGTAAAATAAATCCTTCTTCAATGTCTGGGACAATGGAAGATGATCTTTAAGCCCCTCCCCTTGCGCGTTTGCTGTGACGTCACAATGGCTGAGTCGGACGCAGAATGAGAGCGGGAAGCTGGAGATTTGGGATTTGATGAGATCGTTTCGCTCCTGCTGTTTGTCTGCGTGATGTTCAAGGCTTCGCCAAAGAGTGCACTTGGCAGTAGAATTGTTTTCGCATCACACCGCACACCTGCTTGGTATTTTTTTACCCTGAAGAAAAAGAATTTATTCAGTTCTTCACCATCGTGGACAAGTACTTTGACGTTTTCAATTCCAGAATTCCGGAAAGCTCTCATAGGAAGCCAGAAAATGGGCGTATGGCCTGCAGCTACATGCTCAAGAATTCAAGAAAAAGCACTGTCGGACATGGAAAACTTGACCCGAACGATGCGTGTAAGAGGCAAGGAACAACACTGCTACCATTTCAGAAAGGCATTTTGGTTTCCATCGAGTCATTGAGGGGCCTTTTTGCCGACATTCAGGAGCAGTCAATGACATATCTTTTGACGTCGAAGCTGAATCAGGATATCCTTGAGAACTTTTTCAGTCAACCGCGTGGGGTCATCAGATTTCACAGCCATCCATCACCCAGCGATGTCAAGACGAGGATGAAACTTCTTCTTCTCTCCGGAAATTTCCCTTTGCCACAAGCATAATAAACCCCCTCAGAGATGACACTGCTGGGAAAAATGCAAGTCGGGAAGATTTCCTGACAAAATCAGTTATTTCAGCGAACCGCAAAGTGAGTGGATCGTTTCCAGGCAATCTCGACGTTTCGTGTGTTTGTAGACCTACTTCTTCTTCTTCTTCTTCTTCTTCTTCTTTGGGTCTTATGGACAGATAGCCTTAGGCTGGTG
Organism: Sinentomon sp. SZTP_YWyxl; assembly: GCA_030068105.1. Classification (NCBI taxonomy): domain Eukaryota; kingdom Metazoa; phylum Arthropoda; class Protura; order Sinentomata; family Sinentomidae; genus Sinentomon; species Sinentomon sp. SZTP_YWyxl. The sequence goes on from JASGXE010007728.1 coordinate 7,671, forward strand.
GTCCGACCGTTTTATGTTTTTGTTGTGTCGTCAGCCATGGTCCCGGCGAGGTACTGGCAAATGTCACCTGAGAGTAGCTGCTCCAGCACCCACCGCTCCAGGCACCCAATCAAGGGTCCCGGCGAGGTACCGGCATACTCCCGAGGGCAACTGCCACAGCACCCACCGCTCCAGGTCCCAAGACCTCAGTCACAACTGCCGATACTGCCGGTATTATGGCACAGCCAACCCGCAGGAACCGACGTCGAGTATCGGCGGGTGATACCAAGTGGCTTCTGTGTTCATGTAACCTGCCAGGCCTCTGTCTTGGACCTGGAGCTAGGTGTTCTTTAACGTGCGCAGTGTGATGCTACACACGGGACCTCCTTCTTAAAGTCCCATCCGAAGGACTAACAGACTGGCCACTTAAGTCTGTCTTTCCGACCGAATTCACCATGCCTCGCCGAAGGAGGATGCACACACAAGTGCCATGGCAAATTTCATTTACCGTGCCTCGCCGAGGGAGGATGCACACACAAGTGCCACGGCAAATCTCGTGTCCCAGCTGGGATTCGAACCCGCAATCTTCAGATTACGAGTCCGACGCGCTAACCACTGCGCCACGAGGGTCGGACAACTTCAGAACACATTCCACCTCTCAAACACTGACTTCCACTTTGCCTCAAACAGCGCCGACACCTGCCGCAAAACCTGCCAACTGTTGCAAGGATTTATGCAGTTTATACGGGGGGGACTATGCAAAACGGGGGGACAATGCAACTCAACAAGCCGGACAATTCAACTCAATATGCCGCCGTGCCGGACAATTCAACTCAACATGGCGGACAATCCAGCTCAACGAACCGGACAATCCAGCTCAACGAACCGGACAATCCAACTTAATGCCGCACAGCCTCCGTACAGGGTGGTTTCTGTTTGAAATCAAAGTTTTATGAAACCAAACCTACCAAACCGAACCTAACCCAACCCTCCCTAACCTAACCTAACCTAACCGAACCTGACCAAACCTAACCTGACCTAACCGAACCTAACCCAACCTTACCTGACCTGAAACCTAACCAAACCAAACCAAACCAAACCTAGGTTTGTTTAAGGTTCGGTGAGGTTGAGGTCAGGTTGGTTTGGTCAGGATAGGTTTGGTTAGGTTAGGTTAGGTTTAGTATATGTTTGGTTTGGTTAGGTTAGGTTAGGAGGTAAGGTTAGGTTAGGTTAGGTTGCATAAAACTTTGATTTCAAAGTAAAACTTTGATTTCAGACAGTAACCACCCTGTACGGAGGCTGTGCGGCTCTGAGTTGGATTGTCCGGTTCGTTGAGCTGGATTGTCTGCCACATTGGGCCGATTTATTAAACGAAGCCCAACTTTTAGGCCGCGGATTGTTTCTTTTTTAAATGCAATTTTATACACAAAAGAAAAAGAATCCGTGGCCTAAAAGATGGGCTTCGTTTAAAAAATCGGCCCGTTGAATTGTCCGGCAGGGCGGTATATTGAGTTGAATTGTCCGGTTTGTTGAGTTGCATTGTCCCCCCGTTTTGCATAGTCCCCCCCGTATAAACTACATAACCCGTTCCAAGATTCTTCTGGCTAAAGGTGTCAAACCCAGTTCCTGGTACAAAAGTCGAGCCCACCATTATGCCCTGCGAAGGTTTGCTGGATATATAGCCTTCAAGGTTCGGAAAGTGGATCCCAGTTTAGGTTCTCGGATTGTTGCGCGAGTTCCTGGAAGACTCAGTTCTGTGTTGCCGGCTTGGAAATCATCAGGCTTGTTCCAACCGAGTGAAACCTGGTTGAAATCAGTTCAGCAATTCGAAAAGGTGTTATCACACCCACACGGCAGTTTCGTAAGCCGTGAAAAAGGAGTCGTGTCAAACCTGGAAACATGTCTAAGGAATCAATTCCCAAACGTGAGCTCGCACGGAATCAAAGTTTACAGCAGAATAAGCACATTCTTCAGAATTCGTGAAGTTAATGTCAGGCTGATGGAGTTTCAGACAAGAAAGCGTATTTACAATCAGAAACTTCGATGGATAAGGTCTGCAAAAGCCCACGGAATGTGACACAAGGTAAGTGAAGGAGCTTTTCTTCACAAAAACACTGATCCCTTCTTTGTGCAAACTGCACACAACGAGCTTTTACCTGCTCCCGATGAGGACGTATCGGTCTGCCATTGTGACGTCACGCAGAAATGGGATCGGCCTATTATTTCTCGGTCGCCCATTGTCCACACATGGAATAAAAATTTATTTAAAGCGCATTGGTACTTGCCCATGAAAATTTGAGCGAAACTTTTATTTCCACGCTTAATCGGAAGTTTTAGTCCAATACGTATATCATATATTGATGAAGGAAATTCCGTCTTTGCACATTTGCGAGTCTTCCAGTTTGTCCAACGCACGATTCAATTCGATCACGGCATTGGATTTCGACAAGAAGGGATTTTTTCTTCAAATCATTTAAACTGAATCCGTGTGAACTGATTGCCTTTTCATAAATTTTTAGTCCACAACTAACAACTAGAGGGACCTTTTCGTCACCTCAAATGAGCCACATCCTGCAAACCCGCTGCGAAGGAAGGCGATGTCCAAAAATCCACCAACAATGTTGTTTTTAAGATACGTGCACTGTTAAAAATTTGTTCCAATCGTGATTCGAACCACAGACTCCCCTCCAGAGACCACTGGCCACATTTGACAACGCTTCCAGCACATCAAATCACGGTGATTTTCTTTGTTTTTGCACCATTTATTTTTCGGGTTTTCCCCACTTGAACTTCACACCTGATGAAGAAAATTCATTCATCTTTTGTGGCTCCACTTTCCCATTGGTACTGTAGCTTACTGATAGACGCTACAGCTATTCCAATGTCAAAAAAGCCTTCCTATCAAATTTTGCCGAAATCTAGCAGGTATAGACTCAACAGCAAATCTGCGTGATCGTTTGAAAAGCGCGCCTAAAAAGGCATTCCTTTTTTGACACAGATAACCCCCCCCCAGTTTGAGGCTTTTTATTTTATTGGCCTTGATTTCCAAGAGAACTATTCCCTTATTTTGTGCCTGAAATTTTATTTTCCGTGTTTTCAGTTGTTGATGTTGAAAGTTACTCTTTCATTTGTTCGTGTGATAACTTGTTTGTTATACGTATAGGTAGTTACGTTCGTGTGATCAAAATGAACATAGTATTCAATTTTGTTGCATTTTCAACACATTTCTTGCCTTATCTTTACCCGATATCGACGCTTTCATTGATTTTTAAATTGTTACTGAAACGTTTGTTTTACAGATATAATGTCCACTGTGTGTCATGTAATCACTGTCTCGTTGTTATTTTATTTGAATGACCAAGCGTGTTCGACTCTCCACTGCTTGCATCTTCTCGTGCAGCTGGCAGCAGAGCAGCGTGGCATTGCTCTCGCCCACCCCGTCCTCCTTATGGACGCTGTCCCGGCGGGCAGGAGAGCGCGCTATTTGAATGAATCTAGACTGGAGAATGGCAAAGGGGCAACTACGAGTAAAATTGATCGTAACTTTTAAAGTGTTTAGCTCAAATTCATTACATTTTTCCAGGAAGTAGGTCTTTTCATAAGGTCCAAACATTACCCGCTGCTTCATGGCTCTTCCGCGTCATCCAGCCTTTGGTTGCATAGAAAATGACTTTAAAGGAATTTGGTCGGAGTCTCCTCTCTCTCTTTATGCCCGCCGCGAGAGAACCCGGCAGAGAAACCGAGATGCCAGGCCTCTGCGCTTCTTCATTCCTCTCCGGCAGCTCTTCTTCCCGAGAGGTTCCGAATTCCCCCAACTCACCATGTGAGGTGCAGTTCTCTTTGGCCGGAGTCACCTCAACCCTTTTTCCTTTTCCTTCCAAGGAGTTTTCCTTTTTCTCGAACTCAGATCTCAAGAATTAACCTTTCAAGCCGAATATTAGCTTCAATTTCGCAAGTTTTCTTTCCACATCCGAATCAGCTCTTGTGATTTGTCTTTGTGGATAGGTGGTACTCTTTCTGTTGTATTTTGAAATTTCCCTCCCTCTCCACCACTCTTTTCCTTATCAGTAGTTAGTTCAAATTGTAATATCGGTGCTATATTTAACACATATCCACACGTCCACGAGCGTGTCCAGGCCAAGGCGGTTAGAATGTTATTGCCGTTTTGTTTTAAAAATCCTTTTGAGGAAGTTTTAATTTCCAAACACATAATTCTCGGATTTGTTGTCATTCAGGACTTTATGTTTGTCTGATCTCACGGGCTTTTTGTTTGTGATTTTTGTTCCGTTGAGATCTTCAATTGAAGCCTCCTTATCTGTTTTGGATTTCACCCCATGAAGAGATGATAATTTTGTTTCGTTCGCCAATGTGCGTCAACTATCTTTGCAGTGTAATTTCAAACCCAAACTTAATCTAAAATTAACTCTGCGCCTCAATCGCGAATTAGACTCAAAATGAGTGGCAGGCTCCCCATTTTGGACCTCGCTGCATTTGCAGGCTTCACCGCCCCCTTGTGTTTCTTGTCAGGAGTTAAAGCTGCGTCACGAGCCCATCATACACCGACGCTTTTGCATTTGCCAAACTGAAATCTCTGTTCGCTTGAACTGGGTGCTTGGCAAGTCGGGGATTTTTGGAATGATAATTAGAACGAAACACGAAGGAATTGAAAATTGAATCTCACAAAGCTCCGAAGGTGAAAAGCTTTTACAGCGCGTTTTTGCGAAATTTTTGGATTGGGTTGGTCCATGGTGATAGTTGGGTCAATTCTATACATTCGACACAACTTGAGTTTTGTACGTTGATTCCCACTTGTCGACACTTGTGTCTGTTTCCATCTCTGTTTACATAACATCTCTTCACCTATTTGTACGAGTTTTCCCGTTTGAATTTGCAAATTTGACTTGTGCACTTAATTATGCTTCGTTTCGTTTCGTCCATCAGAATTTTCATTCAGAAATTTATTTACCTACAATTTGTTGTTTTTTCTAATTAAAATTTTATTCACATCCAAAATACTCATTTTCTGCCTTCACCAGTAAGAAACGTCCCCATCTTTTTCTCAGCATCAACAAGCAAAACTCATCGTGAGTATAACAGAAAACGACCAAAATGGTAAATGGTAAACCATAGGCCTGTTTACCATTGGTAAAGAGGTCCATGGTTTTGCTTCAGAGCTTCCCCCGTCAAAATCCACCATTTTTGTGATTATAGAAATTGACAAGTTTTTCTAAAAAAAAAAAACCAAGGAAATTGAATTTTTTATTGTGCTTTATTGTGCTTTCCAACAAACTTGGCTGATATCACGCGCTTAATATTATGTTTATCAGTTCGCCGGACAGTAGATCTCGTCGTTTACATTCATGTGGTTGGGTATTTTCTTTTTAATTCGTTCAAAATCTTTTTCGCATTAACTGAATTTGCTCGATTGTTTTTTGCTGTGCTTAGATTGCTTATCTCCGCCTCCTTCACGAGCACATCTGTCTGCCAAAGATTACTTGTTGAAATGATCCGCAATGACAGGTCCGTTACGACAAATTTTAGGAGGTGTGCTTTTGACATGTCTGATTACCGCCTAAGTCCAGATACGGCTCCCGCCGCTGCGAACCACACCCATTCCACAGAAAAATATGTGTTGGCCTTGATTAATTGCCGTTCCATTCGATCGGTGGAAAGACGAATTGAACTTGGAAATTTCATGGAATCAAACAATGCCCATATCATCTTCCTCACTGAAACGTGGCTTGATTCGGACATTCCTGATCATGAACTTTCATTCTCCTATCACCATTTCGTAAGGAACGACAGAGTCAGTGGTGCTGGAGGCGGAGTGGGTCTCCTTGTTCATCGTTCAATACCTATTTCAACTGATAGTGTTAACCATATGGCGATAAGCGACCCGGGAGGCAAACTTGAAACAGTCTGGTGCAAACTCACACTGCACAAGTCCACTGTTTACCTATTAGGGGTTTACCTCTCACCCTCCGCTACCCCTGACTCCATCCGTCTACTTATAAATTCTGTCCATTCTTTTTTAACCAGCTTTCAGCCCACAGTCCCAACACTTTTAATCGCTGGTGATTTCAATTTGCCTGAAATTAACTGGTCCGCTCCTCTCTCTTCCCGGAACATTTCCCAAAAAGCGGATCTCCTTATCAGTTTTGCGATGAGTGTTGGTCTTCATCAGCACGTAAATTTCTCAACTATAGATATAGTCCTAACGGAACTGCCAATGTACTTGATCTCATATTTTGCAATTCTGACAATGTGATTTCCAATCTCGTGCCTGCCGATGGGATGGGTGACCACCTTGCTGTCTTAGGAAAGTTGACCCACACTGTAACAAAAACACCCTGTACCAAAATACGCAAAACCGTTCGTGTTTTTAGAAAAGCCAACTGGCAAGGTGTAATGCAAATACTGACAGATACATTTCCTTTTTTTGCTCACTTAGCCTTAGGTCCTGATCCTAATCTGACGTGGGCAACCTTAAACAAGGTGCTTCATGACTTTTTGCTGGGCATCCCTACTCGTTCCTTTACTATAACCTCTGCATACCCTTGGGTCAACAGACGCCTGTCGAACCTTTACCGCAAAAAACGAAAATTTGGTGCACTCCGATCTAAATATCCCCTGAACAGTGACTTTCATAACAAGTTTGCAGCTTTTAAGACAGAAGCTCATCTGCTAAATTCAAAGCTTTTCAAGGATTTCATTGCCAAGTCAGTTTCTACCAACAATGCGAAAACCTTCTGGAATTTTATCAAGTCTAAAAGGAAGCCATCAAATGTTCAAGTTTCTCTTATATCCGGATCAGAACAATCTGAGCACTCTTCCCAGATCAATGCTTTTTCTGCCCATTTTTCTAAAATATATTCCAATCAAACTTGCCACACTGCGCGTGAGCGTGATCCAATTCATAATTCTGGAGGCAGCATTGCTCCAAACTGTGTTCTCCCCCTAGCGAATAGTTTGAACCCAAGGAACGTGCTGACTCTCCATCATTATTGCTCAAATGTGGATGTTTTACGTTTAATAAATAAGCTGTCAAATAGCAAGGGACCAGGACCAGACTTACTTCCAGTCAAACTATTCAAGGAACTTAGAATCCCATTGTCTCATTTTCTGGAGTTTTTATTTAATCAAATGTATCGAACAGGGGTCTTTCCTCGTGAATGGAAGAAATCCAATGTAACTCCTATCCCTAAAAAAGGCTGCCCGAAAACGCCTGCTGATTACCGCCCAATTTCCACTCTTTCAATCTGTGCAAAGCTTGCCGAACAGCATTTCGGCTCATTGCTTACAAGTTTTTTAGAGTCAATTAATTTTTTCGATCCGAATCAACATGGTTTCCGGAAGGGCCTATCCTGTGAAACCCAACTTTCCCTTTTTGTTCACGATATCTGCGTTGCATTTGAGTCTCACAAACAACTTCATGCCATATTCATTGACCTAAGTAAAGCGTTCGATACGGTACCACACGACCTGTTACTCCAAAAGTTTAGTGCATTGAATCCTCCATCTTACCTCTTGGACTTGCTGGTCTCTTTCCTATCTGAACGGAAAGCCAGGATAAAATTTCAAAACCGCCTCTCCCCTGACGAATTTGATGTTAGCCTGGGCGTACCTCAAGGCAGCGTTCTTGGTCCCTTGCTTTTTCTAATCTATATAAATGATGTTGGTAGGAATTTAAACTGCACATATCGATTGTATGCTGACGACATCGTGGTGTATCAAGAGATTTCCTCACCAGCTGACGTGTCACTCCTTCAAAACGACCTATTGCAAATTGAGCATTGGTGTGAAAGATGGAAAATGAAAATTAACACTGAAAAATGTAGTCTGGCTTTCTTCAAAAAACCTCACATGTCTGTTATACCGCGCTCCTCATTTTGTTACTCCATTTCCGGCAGAGCACTTCAGCCTGCTGATCATGTCACATATCTCGGTGTTACTATTTCCACAAATCTGGATTGGACCAAACATATCGAAGGGGTTTGCAATCGTGCTCGTCGAACCCTTGGTGCCCTTCAGCGCAACCTGAAAGTTGATAACACTGCTGCCAAGCTCATTGCTTTCAAATCCCTTGTTCTGCCAATACTGGAATATGCATCACCAATCTGGGATCCACACCTCGCTAGCCATTCACACTCTCTGGAAAAAATCCAACGTGCGGCTTCTAGGTTTATTTCTGGTGACTTCTCACCCCGTTCAAGTGTGACAGCCATTCTGGCCACGCTAGGTCTGCAGCCATTATATCTTCGTCGTAAGGAGAAGCGTCTTAGTTTTCTGCGAAATATCATTGTCACGCACCGACTTAGAATCCATCTCCCTGATCAGTTCATAACAAACCCGCCTTCTAGGCGCACACACCATAGGTACTACATTTCCCAACAGCTTATTAAAAATACGGCCTACTTTAATTCCTTCTTTCCGCGTACCATTCGAGAGTGGAATTCGCTGTCTCCAAGCTCACCTTTCCTTGACACACCACGATGACCATCTTTTTAAGTGTTTTTTTTTGTCTTAAATTGATCCTTTTAACCATTATTTGACGCACTGCATAGCAGGTAGAATGCTTGCACAAAAATGCGAGCTGAATTTAAATAAATATCAAATATCAAATATCCATGGTGACCAGGGAAAGTGTTTTGAAAAATTATGGTATAAAATAAATTTTGCCTTAATCTGCTTGCAACATGTGCACCTCATGTAGTTTACCTCTGAAGTCAATTTGACCCCGGAGAACTCGCAGTAGAATGTTGACTCTTTTCACCGACTTGGGACTTGTTTCTTCTAAAGGGTCGTCTATCCTGTCACAAGTCGTCTTTCCCGTCCTGAAAAAGGGTGTTACTTCTCCCTTAGAGCGTCGTCTTTTCCGTCCTGAAAACGGTGTTCTTTCTCTTAGAGTGTCTTCTTCCCGTCCTGAAAATGGTGTTACTTCTCTCTTGGAGCGTCGTCTTTCCTGTCCTGAAAACGGTTTTCTGTATCTTGGAGCGTTGGGTATTCTTCCTGAAAATGGGGTTCTTTCTCTTGGAGCGTTGTCTTTCCCGTCCTGAAAATGGCGTTCTTTCTGAGACACTTTGAAATTATCGATTTCCACTGAAGTGAAAATGGATCTCGAAGAAAATTCCCATCTAAATTTTTTTTTTGTCCTGTTTGCTTTTTTCAACGTCTTTAAACGTCATTAAACTTCGAAAATGCAATGATGATGAAAATCTGTTCCAAGTCAAGATTAGTTGACAAAATGTTCTTTTTATTATTGTTTCTCAACCAGCAACAATGTTATTGATTTGGAACCGAAATTAAACAACAATTAAAATTAACATAATCTGACAACAATGAAAAACAACAAAATGAATCGACAGCAGTTCAGACAGCTGACCCCACAGGTCAGACAGCTGACCGCACAGGTCAGACAGCTGGCCACACAGGTCAGACAGCTGACCCCACAGGTCAGACAGCTGACCCCACAGGTCAGACAGCTGACCGCACAGGTCAGACAGCTGACCCCACAGGTCAGACAGCTGACCACACAGGTCAGACAGCTGACCCCACAGGTCAGACAGCTAACCCCACAGGTCAGACAGCTGACCGCACAGGTCAGACAGCAGACCCCACAGGTCAGACAGCTGACCAGGTGTAGAAATAAAGAAAACAAAAACCCTTCGACAGGAAAATCAGAGAAAATTAACACAAACAAAGGCGAAGGATTTGACCAACAATTTCAAGCTGATTGATGAAAGAGAGAAGTGTTTCTCAAAAGGAAAAACAACCAAAGGAAGACATAAACACTTGTACCTACACATTAAGATTATTTACAAATCTATTGAATTCTGAGGACGACTGGGAAAAGTGGACTATTTAGCGTTCAGTGAAGGAGATTCACATTCCGAATTCTGAATGTGATTAGAAGAAGATGATCCAATATTTATGCTTGGCGGTCTCGAGGTTGCGCAAGCTAACCACACTCTAAACGTGAGGTTTCGGTATGGAACACCTTGGGAACATCTTTTTTAACATTGGCTAAGATGTGACTATTTTTTCGGAACATTGTTTGGAACACCATTTTCCTGTCACAAATTTGGAACACTCCATGTGTTCCAAATTTGTGACAGGAAAATGGTGTTCCTATAACACACTACGTTATTCAAACAATGTTCCAAAATGAATACTCCCATCCAAGTCTGTGTTAAAAAGGTGTTCCCAAGGTGTCCCATACCGAACCTCATGAGTGCAGGAAAAGTTTGCACCGTACGGTCACCTCAGTGACATTGTGTCTTTCACTGCTCGGAATTCCCTTATTTGTCGGTACTTATCTATTTGTGTAAATGAAATTTATCAAACGACTGGCAGAAATCCTTTTCCGTGAAATGTGCGGAAGATGTCACCGTTTGATTAATGAATTTACAGGGGAGCCCAAAAGTCTTTGGCCATAGGAAAAGTGTAAATTTGCTATTTTTATCATATTTTGTTATCTGAAACCTTTTCGAGATCTAACCACGGATGTATAGACTTTAATCGGAAATTTTAGCATCGAATAAAGTGATGAATCTGTGAATGAATGAATGAATTACTGTATTTCAGGGGATCTCCCTTATCATACGTTA
>JASGXE010007729.1:0-19762 GCA_030068105.1 Sinentomon sp. SZTP_YWyxl
ACACTCGAACCAGCTAGGTGGGTGCCATCGCGGACTTTATTGTTGAGCATAAAATGCGTTTTAAGACCAACCAAATACTTTGGTATTCGGTGGGGTTCCCATAAACCCCGAAAAAAAAACGGCCGATACTTTTTCACGTGGAAAAAAGTTCAATTTGGATTCACAATGCGATTGAGCGTTGTTTGCCATCCGTTTCAAATTTTCTTCAGAGAAAATATAAAGCCTGTTTCGTCCTCTTTCCAATAACCCCAACCTTGTTCAAATCGGATGATAACTTTCCAAGATACAGAGAGAAATCCGCGAGTGAATGGATTCCAAAAACGTCGCTTTGGATTCGATGAAAGACAACAAAATGGCGGATTTGAGCCCACATTCCCGAATCGGTGTTTCCCATTTAAAATGCCCAACTGTTTTACATACACGGCTGTGATGCAAACGATGTTCTCTTTCTTGCACAATCCGATGCGGCCATCGCGTTCTCCTTGCAATATTTGCCGAATTTTCAGGGGAACAAAACGACCACAAATGGGGCAATTCATTTTCAGGGTAAACTTCTGATTGAAAGCCAGAGATGGCAGCAATTTCAAGTTTGCAGAAGGCAGATGGCCGTCAACTCCATCATGGAAGTTACTCGGTTTCCACAGAGATGGCTCCACTGAACTATACTACGACCATCAAACGACTCACGAGATGGTGCAGCTGTGGTGAAACGACTTGGTCAGCTGGAAATGGAGAAACTCATTCAACCACAGCTGATGCGAGTTAAATTTTCCATGGACTGTTGCCTGCCCTCCTTCTGTCTGAAGTCGGTGGTCCATTCAACGTTTTTTTTTTCGGGGTCACTTGTTTTGACTGCTTGCACATAGCAGTCATACGCATGTCAGTTATAGCTTTGGCAACTTTGTCGTCGTGATGCAGAATGCAGAATCCAATTGTGAAATTGTGCGGTATCGAAAAAAAATAACAAATCGCAATGGGTTTCCGGGAGGTTTGAATAGCTTCAACAGGTACCGACTGGACAGATGAGAATGTTAGCATGTGGACCAAAAATACAAAGAAGATTTTCACAGTCGTTTCATTAGTGCAATCAGCGAAACAATGCTAAAGTGGAGAATTTTCAATTTCGCATGCTCATGCCAAACGCACTCAAGCAATGCAACTGCAAGCATATGGAGTTTGTGGCCCTTGAAGGATCGTGAATTAAACAATTGAAACGACTCACTTACCGCAATCGACTGATTGATTCTAAGTATATTTACGATGTTTGCTCCTCTCAATTTTATTTACAGACAAGTTAAAAGTCACATTAAATATAGAATGCACAAGGTCAAAACAAAAGGCCACAGAAAAGTAAACGAACACTGAACAGCAGCAGAATTGTTAATCAATTCACAAAAACAATTTGGTTCAGGTGTTAGCTTACTGCAAACAAATCTGGGATGGAGGATGAATGTATCAGCTAGGAATATTTTTAGGATAATACCTCAATTTTGACACTGCACGGGATGCTCATTGGCTAATCAGAGTTGATTATCTCAGTTGCTTCCACAGATCCTGACACTTGCGAATGGTCAGTTGCTGTCAATATGCATCAGGAAAGATATAATCAGCCACTTTACCATAGAGGTAATTTTTAGTGATAGGCCTACGTCCTGTCCGGTGTCCCACAAAGAGAGGGAATGGTACTCGTACCACCGAGTTCCCCCTACGCAATTTAATCCCTGCCTTTAGCCCAGATCCTAACCTGCCCAACCTAATATATTTCTGAACCAAATCACTCGGATTGAAAATGTGAACACGGGTGGATGGTTAAGCAGAATGATGAACTTTCGAAACACCCTGCACAAAAGGGTGGACATAATGGGAGGAATGATGTTATCCAATTGTTGAAAAACATCGGGACAGATTTTTGGGTTTTGGCGGAAAGCACCCACTCTGATACGGCAGTTGGTCTCTCATATCTATAGATACAGTCCCCGAAGTCGCATGCGCTTGTTACATCTGCACCGGCCACCTATCGGATAGGCCAACTTGCGTTACCGCGCGTGCCTCCATCTGTAAATTGCGGTAATGCATGTGTCTGTTTCAATTGCTCTATCACACATGCAGGTGCAAACAAAATATGCACCTAATATCGCACCGGGATCTGAAATTCCTGCATTGAGGGGGAACTGATTGGTTGATCTGTCCATCCACAGGTAGGTGAAGGAAGAGAGAGAGAGCTCTCTGTTCAAAAGCAGGAAGCGGAAGGCGCCAAAATTACAAGCAAGAAAATTCCCGTTACGTTTGCTGCAGTTATACACGCTAAAGTTGCGAACGCTGTTGCTTGTTCTGCATAGCTTTTGTCACCAAAATGAAGTCGTATGACCGGGATGGGGTTTTAATAATTGCGTGTGTCTTTTGGGTGTTGGAATTTGGGATGCAATGCGGTAAAGTACAGCCGCGCGCGCGGTAAGACAAAAAAAGTTGGAATTTGTGCTTATTCCAAAGTTAAAAGAAATCCTGTGAGGCTTTCATAAACGAGAACCTGCCTTTGCACATGTTGACTGGGCAATTTCGCGGACGCATGCTCTCCCTTATTCGTACTTAAAGCTAACCAACTCACCCTAACCTTTCCAGCCCTCTGCTAAACGAGCCCCCTCTCTTAACCCAACGTTCTTTGGCAAATGGCGGCGAGGTTAGGCCAGGTTTGGCCAGCTTTAATTGCGCATGAACTTGTGTCCGTGAAATTACCGAATTCACATGTCGGCAGATATGGATGTCTTACCAGAAATACCAGTATCGCATTCGTCTCTGAAGATGTACAGTCAGATAAACAATACTGACTCCCATGATCCAATGTATAGGTACTTGTGTTTAGGGTGTCATAATTGTTTCTGTAACTGTATTCGAATTCTTAATCACTTGAACAATGCTTAACAACAATATTTTTTAACAAGCAGAACAGATTGTTATGAACTCGTACGGGGAACAGTAATTGTGAAAAACAAGTTGTTCCCTTGCATGTGTATGAAAACTCTAACCTTCTCTAACTGCTTTTAAAGTGTCCACCCTGTCAAGGTAATCACACTGCACTCGTCAATGCTATGCGTGTGGTATAGACTCATCCGATCATCCGTTTCCATATCACCTGCGCCCTCGATTATTTTAGTTGCGGTCTACAAATAAACCAGCGGAAGTAGAAATCATAATGCTAAATGGGTAGCATATATAGCATTGTGCAGCTGGAATAGGTATTCAACGGTCGCACGTGTCCGTTCCAAAACTAGGTCCTCAGAAGATTGAAGTCCATCGCTCTTCATCTCTAAGCAGTTCGAATGATGCTTGCTGCCCCTTTTGCTCGAGCCCATAAACTTAATAGAATTCTTACTCATTGACATCATGACGTTGACAACGACCCACATTGACGTCATGACGTTGACAACGACCCCCATTGACGTCATAACGTTGACACTGGCACATGCTGACATCATAACGTTGACAATGACACATTTCGACATCACACACACTGACATCATATAACGTTGAAAATGGCAAACACTGACATCATGAAGTTGACAATGGCACACGTTGATATCATAACGTTGACAATGGCACACATTGATATCATAGATTTTATGTTGACAATGCACACATTGACATCATAACATTGATAAAGGCACACATTGACGTCATAACGTTGACAATGGCATTCATAGAATTACCAAATCGGATTTCGAACAATCGTGTCAGATAATCAGTTTTCTTCTCTGAAGTTTGCCGACAGTATTATTCTGAAATCGTTTGCACACCGCAAATTTCAAAGTTGGCTCATGGAGTAAAGTCTGAAATGAGCGGTTGCACAGCAACGTCCATTTTTATTCGGAGCCATTTGCGATTGACGCTTTTCTTGTTGTAAGCTACGCGAATACGCATGAGGAGCTGGTGCAGGTGGGCGTTTGTTTAGAGTTATAAACATTGTTTGAATATTGTTTTGCAAGTGAACATTGTTGCAAGTTACAATCTGTTTTGGACAGACGATCTGAAAAAGTGTGATGCGAAAACTCTGTCCATTACGACGCGGCTTTGGAGAGTTTTCCATGAAACAGGGAGAAAATAATAAAAAGAGTAACTTTATGTGTTGGCCTCAGCAATGAGCTGATTGAATTTTAATTGAACGTCCAAACATCCAAATTACTTAGCGTCGAATATTTTATTGTGTTACTCATCCGCCGGGTGCTTCAGCATCCAGGCACGTTGGCAGCCGCTTGCCGGGCCTTGTGATTAGAACCCGACACCGCATTTTCCAGACACGCGTTAAGTAGAACACATTTGTAATTTCAATTAATGATTGTCATTTTCAAAGTCTGTCTAATTGACGGCTAGCTTTCGTGGTTTTTTTTTATCAAAATTCAATTAGATAAGTGAGATTATATAGGCCGATCTTTTTCTGTTTCCAAAAGTTTTTACGGCATTATTTTTGTCCAAATATGGGGGAAGATGAGCATCACACTTCGGCTTGAGAAATGGTGGCCCTCAGAAGGATTGACACCAGGTCAGTACAGCGCGACTCTTTGGCATAGAGGGCTTTACTTCTAGCGGCAGTTGTTGCTCGTATAGTCACTTAATCTACACGCATAATGATTGATGTTACATTCGAATCTTTAACATCGCCATGTAGACCTGAATAAAAAAACTCATTGATAGGGAGGTATCATCTCACACGCTTTTTGATTTTCCAAGAGTATATAGGCACTGGACGGAGAGCCTTCACCATTTCCCTTTTCAAATGGTATCAATACACATTTTGGGATGTGGGTTTTCGCATTACGGGTAAAGGATATTTCCGATAATCTTTACAGGGTGAGTCACCTCGAATGTTGTTTTTTATCGCAGTTTCCGCGAAAACGGCTGCACCCACAATTGTGGTGCAATGGAGGTTTTGGAGCTTAGTTCTCTTGCGCTTCGTTTGGTTCCATTGGGTTCTCACAAATTGACACCCTTACACTCTTTTGGGGTAGGGTAGTCAGGGTTGTTTTCTATGCTGCGTATTATCTCCGGAACTGTGCTTCAGAGGTCCATATGGTTTAAATTACAAAGTTGTTCATTTCCTTGATCTGACGCCACCAGAAGTGATCCGACTTAAATCCATCCTTTGGCTTCCGTTTTAGGGGTGGTTTTCTGCGGGAAGGGGTAGAGAGGTTGGAGGGGCGTTTTTCAGCAGGCATGCGTTCTTCACGTCTCGGATGATGGGGCCTGGGACCTCAGTCTCATTGCGATTCGGTGAAGCCACATTTGGGGGTGTCTGAAGGGGAGCAAGGGGTGGTTGTGGAGATATCTCCTTTTTCGCGGAAATTGCGATCGAAAAAAAACCAACATTCGAGGTGACTCACCCTGCCCATAGTTATGCAAGAGGCCGCCCAAGGGATTACATTTTCTCAGACAAATTTCGGACTTTATGCTAAATGACCTGATGCAATGATTCCATAGTGCTTGGAATGCGCAGACATTCATGGAGTCTTTGGCTTTTGAATGCTGACTCAATTTTTCTTACATCGTGATCCATTGCTTACAATTTTCCCATCTAGTCAATACTTTATTAAAAGTCGTGAGCGCCCATACATCAGCTTCCCATTTCTTCCAAATCTCAATAGCATTCTTCATTCGTTTTTCAGAAAACAGTTTGGGGCTGGAACAGCCAGAAATCGGAACGGTGTGTGTTTATAGTACCGTGGCCTTCCTTCGGGCTTTGCACAACACTTCATTCATAGTGCGTCGTGTCATATCATCTTGAACTTTCAAATTTCGTCCGCCAAATTTTGGAGAAATACTTTCATTCACCTCACCAGTGCCGCTGAAACCAACGAAATTCAGGGCATTTTGACAACTGACAGGTTTTTTTTCCTATGGAAAGATACCCTTTTGTCCTCCAGTTTTTAAACCAACTTGAAGCGGCTGAATGTGGCAGTGCAATGGTCATGTAAGGTAAATTTGGTTCAGCTGCTGGCAAGAGGGATTTTGAGAGGAGATGCTCATATCGCACTGAAACAAACGCATTTGGAAGTTATTTTGCAGAGCCACTTGGAGTTAATGAACACCAAAGAGGTTTTGGACGCAATGAATATTTCCAGAATATGGCCTTAACTTCGTTGACTATCATGAACACGTGATTGCTTCGAAGGGCGGTTTTTAAGTTCAGTGCCTCTTTTTTGAAGAACCGTCTCTAGGTACACGGTACTCCTTCTACATTATTCCTGTAAACACTCCCATTTCCTCTTGATTTATAGCTATAAGGTGTTTCCAGTTTGTCTTTGTCAACTGAGATTTTTCATTTTCCCGCAGGCCAAGATTGACGTAGTCTAGTGATTTAAACAAAAGACATTTTTAAAGTTCAGCTCAGAATAACAATTTACATTCGGTTTAACCTTGGTCAATTCGAAAGAAAATATAAAAGGACAAAAGAATGAAAGAATCGCATCAAATGCATCGAACAGATACTCAAAAAAGGGCCACAGACAGAACTTATCCACCCACATATGATTCCATTTTGGATTTAGGATTCAATGGGGTAATGGCAGGGCAGTGAGGTTTTAGGTAACTCATAAATTAAAAACCAAAATAGATTTAGCAAAACGTCTGCAACCAAAAATTGGATTGTAAATGACCTTTTCGGTTTTTAATATCATCATAAACTGATAAAAAGTGCGCAACCCAATTGGCCTTTTGCAAAAATTTATTTGCAAAAATGATTTTTTCAACTCAATAACCAATTCAATGAGTAGGCCTCTTTCGTTTTCTGTGATATGGTGTGATGTTCACTTGTAAAGGTCTGAAAAATTCAGTTTCTGATTTTCATGACACCGCCCCTGATAACAAACTACTATGCTATTTTCGTGGAGAAATACCAGCGTGTGATGTGTGTAGTGCGCTTTTGTTTCTTGCAGGCGCAAAGTTCAAATCCGAAATGAAACGCTTGCAAAGGGCAGACAAATTCAGTTTCTGATTTTCATGTATGTTCAAAGGGTTCCCGGACAGTTGGCCGACGGACATCTGGCCGCCGGACATCTGGCCGCTGGAGTTGGACATCTGGCCGCCGGACATCTGGCCGCCGTGGACATCTGGCCGCCGGACATCTGGCCGCCGGACAACTGGCCGCCGTGGACATCTGGCCGCCGGACATCTGGCCGCCGGACAACTGGCCGCCGCGGACACTTGGCCGCCGAGGACATCTGGCCGCGGCGGACATCTGGCCGCCGTGGAGATTAAGCCGCCGCTACACGTGGCAGTTGGACATTGATGATGACGTTGGATGCTTCAGATTCGCATGACGATTTGTCGTTGCTTTCTCCTGCATTTGGCATCACGCTGAGGTGCCTATTGTACCTATAACGCTTTGTTTTCCCCTAAATCACTCCATTCCCAATTTTGGTCTGTGCTGGACAAGTTACTGGCTGACATGCCGTAAATGAATCCCATTGCCGGACTTAGGAGTTTGTTTCACTTCCAAACCCCCAGATACTCAAGCCGCCTCCACGAATTCATTCACTTCCTGTCGCAAAAAATTGATAAGCGTTAACTTCAAAATTGCTTTTCAAATTTCGCAAAAAATTTCCTTCCGTTAATAATTCAGACAATAAGAACATCCAGATCATGCAGAAAAGGTGCACAAAAGTTTAGAAACGTGCAATACCCGAGTCTTTCCCATTTTACAATTGCTTGCGGCAGTCGTAATTTGCAGCTGCAATCAGTCAGCGCTCCAATCGGAACTTTTTGTCCCCGAAGAATTTTTTGGAGAATTTAAAAAAACATTTTCCCTTCAAACTGTACTTCAACCAATTGTTTTGATGTTGATGTTTTCCACATATCGCAGACACCAAACGTCCGGAAGACGAATGTTTACAACGGCCAGATCTCCTACCACTTATCTCGCAGGAGACTGCATCCCGAAGAAGTGTCGCACCGGGTCGGGATCCTTTGGTACGAAAAACTTTAAGATCGAATGTTGCTTATCTCGCTAAATCTTCACAAAACCAATGTAAAACTGACCTCACCTGACCAAACAAAACCGACAAACACTAATGCTTTTCGAACCTTCAAATTTCTGACCGGCTACGTTCCCCCGTCTTACCAACTAGTTTGTTTGAATGCTTTCTGCCTGATGTTTAGCTGTTCTGCTTCTGTTTGTTTATTGTTTCACTAAATCTTGACAGGAATGCTGTTTTCTGGTCTTGTCACTCATAATTTTTGTGACGGTATCGCTTTTTAAATAAACAGATAAATGAAAAATAAATAATGATATCCTTCGTGCGAAAATGTCCAACGTCATCAATGTTCATGAATGCAACAATGTCCAGGCGGCTAAACGGTTGGCGGGCGGCGGTCAGATGTCCACGGCGGCCAGGTGTCCATGGCGGCCAGGTGTCCATGGCGGCCAAACGTCCGGCGGCCAGATGTCCTCGGCGGCCATGTGTCCACGGCGGCCAGTTGTCCGTCGGCCAGATGTCCGTCGGCCAGATGTCCGGCGGCCAGATGTCCACGGCGGCCAGTTGTCCACGGCGGCCAGTTGTCCGGCGACCAGATGTCCGGCGGCCAGATGTCCCCGGCGGCCAGATGTCCTCGGCGGCCAGATGTCCACGGCGGCCAACTGTCCGGTTCCCGTTCAAAGATGCATCCGTCTGTTGAAATGGTTATTGAGTTGGACCTGAGGGTGAGTTGCAATGAGGAACACGGCGATGTTACCAGTGATGTTCTATAAAAGGTGAGGTGGTACATTGACGGAAAAAAGAAGAAAGGTAAATGAGAAGAATTCAGGAAGCATTTCAGATCCGCGGACATCGCACAAAAACAATCTTGACCATCAAGTCATTAGACCTTTTATTTTAGATCATCATTTTAATACTTTTTCATGTGTATATGGATGCACGAGTGGATTGGATCATTTCGTTTTTTGTATGCATTTGCCATTTTTGCTATTTTGTTTACTTTGATGTGTAACTGTTTTTTTTATTCCGGCTTTTAAATGTTCATTGTTTGCTGCACGCATTGCCTCCAATGCCTTCACCATTCGCATAAAGCGAATAAAACGGCAATTTATAAGCAATTGCCACATATAAAAGGACTGAACTGCTTACGAGAGCTCTCTCACTGTTAGGAGAGGGAGGCAAGGAGCATTCCGAACCTGGAATAATTGCCAATCAATGCATGGTTGGGAGAACGAAGGTTTATTTTGACACCATAAAATCATTGATTTACATTAATCGAGACGCTGCTTGCCAAATACTTAGCACTTAGCACAATTGACTTCACACTTGGCACAATTCGCAGTTTGATTGAGATGGACTTGTTCGACCGGTTTGATTCACTGGGCTTGCGTTGTTTTTAAAGCTCAGAGCAGGCAGGGGAATCGCAGCGAAAACACGATCAACCGATGTTTGATTGGGACACCTGTTTTTATGTGTCTTTGCCGAAGTAAAACATAAACATGATCTGCGGAAAGAAGCCGCAACACGAGTCTTCCAAATACACGCAGTCAACCTCAAACAATTTGGGCAGCAAGGCAAAGTTGTGATGGCGTTTCAATAATAATTGCTTGCAACACCGGCAAATTTTTCGACTATTTGTTTGATTTGAATTGGTTCGGGAAATGTTCAGATCAATAATTTCCAGACACATTTTGATAATTTATTTTGTCGATTTTTTAATTTCTTGAAATCTCGGAATATAGGTGTACTTCGCTTGCTACAAGATTTTCACTCGAAAGAAGAATGGGTGCATGTGTAATAGTTTTTAATTTAATTAATTTTATTTTAATTTAATTTAAAAACAATACTGCCCAAAAAGGGATTGTGGCAGGGAGCAAGCTCCAAAGATGATAGATAACAAAAGAGCAATGACCAATATGGAAGGAAGGATAAAAAAATCCAGTGACATGCCATAGTCAATTAAGGGATAAAAATGACGATAAAAAGCAAGACAAGAAGGCACAGACAATCATGACCCAGATGGGTGAGGCGGCTGAATGGTGGCACGGGGAGAGCAGAGTTGGGTCAAAAGGGGTAACGAAGACGGGAGGTTGTTTCAATCCCAAATCGTCCGCGGAAAAAAGGAATGGAAGAGGATGTTGAGCCTGGGATCGGGATACGTCACATAGCGAAGTCATTGTCCGTACGGCGCTGAGTTGACTAAACTGCATAACACAGCGGAATTAGAGCGGATTTCTTGTAGCTTAGAAAGTTAAAAAGCGAGTTTAAACGGTGGCTTTGTCTCCTAACTGACAATATGGCTCAATGCCCATATGAGGTAACATGGTATGGTATACTGGCACTCGACGGGGAAGAGTGATTTGAAGCTTGCAAAAATGATTTGGAAAGTGAAAGCACGAATTCGAAATGGTGCGGAATTGATCGAAGTGGAATTTTGGATGGAAATTCGATGGTGCGCTCATCAAAACAGATCGCTCTTTCGGCGGCGAGATCCAGTTGACAGGTAACTTTGCCTCCGAGGTATAAGCGATGTTAAAATGCCGCGCGTCTAATTTTCCTCAGATGTATCGCAGATGGCAGTTTAACATTGCTTACCTCCGAGGTAAAGTTAGCTGTCAACTGGCCGGATCTCGCCGCCGTTTGTCCAAAAAACTGCTTTACTTAAAATTTCACGAGGACACGCAGATTCAACTAATTAATTATCTTCACTTTTTTGGCTTTTAAACTTCTCGGAGAACGTTTTTCTCGC
Source organism: Sinentomon sp. SZTP_YWyxl (assembly GCA_030068105.1). NCBI lineage: Eukaryota > Metazoa > Arthropoda > Protura > Sinentomata > Sinentomidae > Sinentomon > Sinentomon sp. SZTP_YWyxl. Next base: position 10,711 of record JASGXE010007729.1, read on the forward strand.
TGGTTAAAGGGGACAAGTAGAGCAGATTCCCTTTGGTTGTTTTATAAAGCAGAGATGCTTCTAACCATGAGACTAACGCCAGAATGTCTGCCATTTCTCGGAAGATAACATGTTCAGGAATGCGGCACTGTTCGGAATGCCACTTCATTTGTCTGCTAATTAGATCTTATCCCCACATACGAAAAACTTCGATTTCTTTTGCCATGTTCTCGCAAATTCAAGATCTTATCGCTGTTGCATCCAAATTGCTCACATGGACGAAATGCGAACGTATGCGCAAATGCATCACGCGAAATCCATCTCAGTTGATTTCTAAGTCTGACTTATCTGCTCATGTGCTGACGATGTGCTTGCATTCTGCGTCAAAGTTGTTCATCGCACATCACAGAGCTTCGCGGTACAATGCAAAAATCATTGCCCATGACACAAAAAAATAACGATTTTAGGCATTTCACAAAAATCTTGTCTTCGAAATGAAATAGACTTAAAAGAGGTTTCATTCCTCCGAAACTGCAACAATGGCACACTTTTCAACTTTGGTCCATGAGACAATATTGTTTTCCAAAAGAAAATACTTGTTCCCGTGTCATTGTTCAATTATTTTTTTGGTATCATTGATTTCCTTCACATTTTTCAGGCAAGCTGAAATATAAAAAAGAATGGAAAATCAGCGGCGCAACAGACTGGCTGGCTCCGCATGAGCGCCATCTAGCCTGCTTTGCTCGCAGCCAGCCAGCTTGTTGCTCTACTTGTAATCCTGAGGGATATGACGCCAACTGCGTCAACTCGTCAGATGTCAATAGAAATAATTGTATGCTGTCCATGATTCCACGGTCAGCTTTTCATGGACCAGATTCAGCAACTAAACCCGATCCATGCGCTGTCTACCTACTGTTACATAATTTGCATTTGTCAGAAGTCCGGTTTTTGCCGAGATGTGCAAATCAGCTCGCAAATTTATCAAGCTCAACACCAGTAGCTGAGATGCTTATCGTCTGCTAAATAATTGGCTACACAGATTCACCTCTGCGCATACCATCCTTCCCTGCAGGTTCACAATGGAAAGCAACACGTTTCAGGGTGGCCCAAAAGAGGTGAGTATGAATATAAGCTTTGTATTTTTTTTGGTTCCGTGAAGTGTTTTTGACGATCGTTTGGCCTCGTATAAAGTGTTTTCGGCTTCAAAGAGGCGCAACGCTGAAGTGAACGAGCATTATCTATCTGCTCAACCCTCTGAGCGGCTTCAAAATACCACAATCCATAAATCGCTACGAGAACGCGTCCCTAAAAAGGAGAAATGCAATTGAAATGTTTTCCGAGACTTAGTTCTCGTAACTCCAAATGAAAGTTTGGCCCTCTGACAGGTCTACAGTGACGTAGAACATCATCCTCTGCATTCTTTTCAGTCAGTGGGCTTGCTGTTTTCGGAAAATCACCTTGAAAGCATGTATGCAAGCCAGGTCGCCATGCGCAATTTCCTGTAAATGCCTATCATATAGCGCATCTGCTATGGGAAATTCTTATGCCGCAACTCTGCATTCACATGTTGCCTTCAAATTCAAGCTTTAACACTTCCCGCCTTTGACCTCGAACACGCCGCCCCTGTCAGACAATGTCAAAACCATGGACGACCCCGGGTGAAATTCACGGAAGTCATCTGCGACATCTACACTGGATATTTTGATGGCTGGCACCAAAAAGCGCCCAAAAAGCATATAGTTTTGGAAAGATAATAATCGTTACCGACTCATCCAAAGCACCATGATGACACCAAGAGAAAGTACAAAGCGGGGACCCCTACAACCCGGCCTGGCTGGCACCAAAAAGCGCCCAAAAAGCACATTGGAAAGATAATGATCGTTACCGATTCATCCAAAGCACCATGATGATACCAAGAGAAAGTACAAAGCGGGGACCCCAACTATCTGGCCTGGCTGGCACCAAAAAAAAAGCGCCCAAAAAGCATATAGTTTTGGAAAGATAATGATCGTTACCGACTCATCCAAAGCACCATGATGATACCAAGAGAAAGTACAAAGCGGGGACCCCAACTACCTGGCCTTTTTGGGCCACACTTTTTTGGGCCACACTGTTACAGACAGAGAATCGGAAAATCTAGATCAACAACCCCATGCACGGGTTCTGCATCTCAGAGTTCTTCTCAACAAGAAGTGTTTTTTGTGTCAGAGATGATACCAGGATCCCGCCAAGTCTTGGTATATCATCTCTGACACAAAAACCTTTGACTCTGACATTGTCAGCAACAGAGAACAGACGTCAATAATAGAGAACAGTGCAATCCTGACTGCAAAGCCTGGGGCTATAATGATAAAGTAAAAATGGATTTATATGCAGAATCAACTTCATTGCAAATTCGCTCGATGGATTTACTAAAATAATTATTCTTCGTATTGTTCCGATAATGCAAAGCGTATACACACTCCTCGTAAAAAATATCTTTGTGCAATTGACACTTATTCCGAATTCAGGCGACACTTATTTAGAATCATTTGCCCGCTTCCACGGGTCCAGATATATTCAACTCAAAGCCGCAAAAATGACATAAACCACATTAAAGAGGCAGAACACAAGGGAAACAAACTTTGGGTTCCAGATTATGATCGCGAGAAAGCTGTGAAATGTTGACGACTCAATTATTATTGAAGATATTAACAACTGATTTTACCTGCTTTCTAGGAGTTCCAAGCAAAGCGGAGAACTCCAACAGAGTTAAGTTCATTAACACACCCAAGAAAAGGACCCCACGTATAAGTAGATCTCTATACCGAAACATGGCAGCTTCACGCTTGTGTAACGAAGAGCCTTTATCATTCTCTTCGTTTTCAAATTTTTGAATTCACCAGACCAGAACAAAGTTAGTTTTAATATTGCTCAGTCGATATATGATAAGAGAACATGATGCTCAGTCGATGCTCCATGTGGAGCCACACTGAATTGGATACTCGTATTGTCAGATTTTTCCGACAAAAAGTTCTGAACGACACAAGAAAAGTTTCATCACAAAGATCGGATGTCATTGCGATGTTTCCTGCAGGGCATATGTGCGGTAGCCGGTATCTCCAAACAACCCGTATGGTTAAGTGTTCGTTAAATGGGGTGTTAATTAAAATGTCCATTTGGCACAATGTATAAACTGTAAATGTTTGCAGATCCACCGCAGATGCTATATAATCGCTCGTGTTATCTAATCCGGGAACGAACAAGTGAAGGGACTCCATCCAGAATGATCTCCCATCGAAGAACAAGAACTTGCATTTCAGACCAAAATTGCAGCGCTTTTTATTTCCAAACGGGGTTTTCGAAACATTTACGCGCAATTGCGCTCAAAGCATGTTACTTCCTGACTCACGACAAATATCAGTCTGTTCAAACGTGAATAATGTCGGAACCTGGCATCACAGAAAGTTTCAGAAAACGGTATAAGGTTGAAACTTGTTCTATTATACCCATACTTTGTTGCCAAAAATTAATAACCCAGAGCTGCTTCGTCGCGAAAATATCGCAATTTCCCCAAAAGCCTTTTCCCCATCTGTCCCTGCTAAAAGCGGCTGATCTTCTCCTTTCTGTCCTGTCTGTTGACGGGCACATGGCCGCCAGACTGCAGAGTTTTTCCTGCAGAGATGGATTTCCAATAATGTAGCTTTTTGTTCTTGACCCAGAACTCTAAAAGAAATCATTAAAAGGAAGGGCAATTGCTGTAATGTTTCAACTGGTCGGATGTAAAGGTCGCATATCAGAGCCTCGATAAATAGGCCAACCCTGCGAGGGTCGAGCTGAGACACGTGGCGCATTTATGATAAGGTCAAGTGTGACTTATATCAGGTGGATACGGTCGATGTTTCATCGTTTTCACCTAATTTCAGGTTTCCGGAATGCAGAGATACGGACCCAATAAAATGCTGCTGGCATTTATTTTTCGACCTATTTTTATCAGTCATTGAGTTAGCTTACACTCTAAACACGAATTTCAGTTTGGAACACATATTTTAACATGGGCTTAGATAGCAAGTGCTCTTTTAAGAACATCAATGGAGCACTTGGTCTGTTATTGGAACACACTGAGTGTTCCATTTCCAGCGATTTGGAACACTTAAGGTGTTCCAAATCGCTCATGTGTTCCAAGAACACACCGAGTGTTCCATAAATGTTCTTAAAACAACACTTCCTATATCTAAGTCCATGTTAAAATATAGTGTTCCAAACTGAACTTCGCGTTTAAAGTGTAGTGTTTTCACACTGACCTACTTCAGAACCACGAGCGGCTGCCCAGGAAAGTTAAAAAATGTTCAGGAGCAACCTCCGGGATTTTAGTCAAGTGAGGATGGCAATTCACCCCGCGGGGATGAATGTTTTGCGCCGCTTTCACTGGTAATCTGCTGTGGAATTATTGAATCATCAAAATTGAGCCCCTAAAGTTCAAACAAACCGAACCAAACGAAATCTTAGTTTCTCAAAGGCTTGGAAAGTACCTATCAGGGTTCTCCGGGTTTTTGGGAAACCCCCTGGCACATTCAAAGCCCTGGCATGAAGGGTTGAGCTTCTTTTTGTGACACAATTAAACTCCGGCTATCAATTTTTATCCGCCGATCCCCTCGGACCCCGCAATTGGTTCTGCATGCAACTGCGAAAATTATGCCATAAGTCGGAACGTTTTATCGGAATTAACTTTTATACGCAGGCCACAAATGTGAACATGTCAAAAAATGCAAGAAAAACCTCTGATGAGAAGTTGTCTTTGGGCCTGCAGACTGTGGAAGGTTCTCCCCTTTTCCCCAAAACTTTTGGCCGCCATGTGGTCTTCCAATTATTATTTGCGGGTCGTTGTAAGGTCCTTCTCCCTATATCGTAAAATGTAGGACTTTCAGCTCCAACGAAATGTTCCATGCATAAGCATTGAAAGAGCCCCAGCAGCTTCGGGCCGATAAACTTTTCAATGATAATTTCAATACATCCTGAGTCTTTTGATCACCGATGATAAAAGGGCCCTGGACCCAGACATGGTATAAGGGGTCGAATCGACCTGCCAAACACCTATTGAATTGCACGGCGTATTAATTCTGCTGCCGTGGGTCGTGGTGAATGGCAGTGCAGGACACAAAGGCCGAACTTTCGCATGTTTCGCGTGGAGCGGAGCACAAAAGCCGGTGTTTATTTTCTAGAATCTATGGAAATTTTTATATCAAGAACGAAAGCAACCGGGTCCCGGCTGTGTCCACGAACCGTGTACTGCAGGCTATTCCAAAATTCGCCGACCTGTTTGTCTCGACCTGTGGTGTTCCGAGGTTCGATATTTTTCTCATTCGCTTCTCGAACATGGCAGCCTTCGGAAGTCGCGGCTTCTTTACCTGACGTTTTCTTAGACATGGGCCTCAGAGGCCTTTATCTGAAATATCCTGGTAAACCGACTGTGATGAAAAGAAAATGCAGAAAATGCTGTGTGATCTGTTAATTTTAAAACCACTGTACAATGATTACCTACCCCATCATTTTGATTAGGGTACGCCGTGGCCCGTGATACGGTGTGTCCAATAAATTACCCCAGTTTTCATTTCTTGTGTCTGGAATTTGTGTCCGGTGTCATCAATGATCGCAATGATCTGTCGCAATGATCTCTCCTTTGACGTCTTTGGCGTGTCACCGCTCTATTGCTGTGACACGCCAAAAAGAAGTGTCATGGTCAAAAGTGGTCAAAGAAAGATGACCATTGAGAACCCGCAGTGTTGCCTAATGGCATTGGCTACGAGAAGTCAAAGTTTTGAATACACTTTAAAAAAAGAAAAGAATTCTCAGAATTGTCGCGAAATGCGATTTCGCGACAATAGTTGTAAGAAAATTAGGTTTATTTTTTACCGGAGTGTTTCAGTTGAATCAAGGCATGCCAGACATGAGTCTAGGAATGGTTCTGATAGCCTATTTTGTTGAAGTATCCTCTATTTGAAGTCATTTTGCAGCTCCGTTGGTTTCTGCATTTGTTTGAGGCAGCCTTTCGTGACAGCGATTTGAGAGGAAGAAGGTAATGCCGGAATGTCACCAGAAACAGCTGGCAAAACAATCGCTCATGACCTTTTCAGCCATGAGGTGGGGCTTAGCCGTCGTCGTAAGGACACATTTTTGTTCGGTCACCCTGCGTGTGCTGAAAATGCAGTTGCCATGCGCACCATGCTCCCGGCAAACTCCGCATACCTGTAATGACGCAATAAGCCGCGCATATAGCATCGCAATTCAATGCAAAGGGGAGCGAATTGCACTGCATTTGTAGGGTGGGGGCTTCCAGTAAACAGCTCAGACGGGGTGGGTGTTTCTCCGGTGAGGTGATTCTAGCTCAAACCAGACAGGATTTAGATCTTGCCAGCCACGCTCCCGGCACACTTCCTGGGGGTCGACGCGCTCCGCTTCAACGACGGTGGACGACGCGAGTTTGGGTTTGGGGTGGAGCAGGCAGGAGGGATGTGGTTCCGCCTTCATCAAAAATTCCGAGCTCTATTGCAATATTGCACAGAGCAGCATTTATAATGCGCTGCCAAATAATTCCTGCAGATAGGTACCCTCGCAGTCCTAAAATCCTTCACATGAAGGTTTTATTATACTGGCGTTGATTTCAAAGGGAACCTTATTTCGGTTGAATTCACCCCCATTCGTTTTTCCTATCCTCGTTTCAGTGAACCACTACACACAGCAGCTCACGTGCATTTCGACAGTGCAACGCTTGCCTCTAGTATACGCACAGTTCTGGCGCCCATTTCTGGTGTTTCCTGTTCAAGGTTCGGTTCGCTCTGACCAGGTCTGCTTGTTCAGAAGAGCCTGGTTTGTTGTGGCATTTTGCAGTTGACCATTCGCAGTGGATCGGTTTGCGAGTTAGCTGGATTCGAATAATTTTTGACTGCTTGATGCCATTCGAAGCTGAGCATGTGTCATCTGCGAAAACTACAAGAGTTTGTGCTTGCAGTTATCACTTAAACTGTCGGAATAGCTTGGCAGTTTTTGTCACTTCATTCCTCAACTGCGCCTTGAGGTTTGAACTGAATCGATTGACCAAAGATAAAAAGCCCAAAGATATAAAGTCGAGTTGCGAATTGAGTTAAATCATGGTGCTATACGAAACCGACGAATTCCACTTCAATAGTTTGCTTTTCAATTTGCCCGAAGTCGAAATTCGTGTGAAAAAAGAATTCGGTGGTGGCTTTCAAAGATGGAATTTGATTTCCAAAATAAAAACGCTCATCACACTGTTGTCGCTGACGCTCATTCTTGACGCTCATCATGTTGTCGCTGACGCTCATGCTGTCGCTGACGCTCATCACTCTCTTGATCTCATCATGATGTCGCTGACGCTCAACAGTTGTCGATGATGCTCATCATACCCTTGACGCTCATCATGTTGCCGCTGACGCTCATTCTGACTGCTGTTGTCGCTGACGCTCATCATTTTGTCGCTGACGCTCAACAAAAAGACTGTTTTCGATGATGCTCATCGTACGCTTGACGCTCATCATGATGTCGCTGACGCCCAACAGTTGTCGATGATGCTCATCATACCCTTGACGCTCACCATGTTGCCGCTGACCCTCATTCTGCCTGCTGTTGTCGCTGACGCTCATCATGTTATCGCTGACGCTCAACAAAAAGACTGTTGTCGATGATGCTCATCATACTCTTGACGCTCATCATGATGTCACTGACGCTCATGCTGTCGCTGACGCTCATCACTCTCTTGATCTCATCATGATGTCGCTGACGCTCAACAGTTGTCGATTATGCTCATCATACGCTTGACGCTCATCATGATGTCGCTGACGCCCAACAGTTGTCGATGATGCTCATCATACCCTTGACGCTCACCATGTTGCCGCTGACCCTCATTCTGCCTGCTGTTGTCGCTGACGCTCATCATGTTATCGCTGACGCTCAACAAAAAGACTGTTGCCGATGATGCTCATCATACTCTTGACGCTCATCATGATGTCGCTGACGCTCAACAGTTGTCGATGATGCTCATCATACCCTTGACGCTCATCATGTTGCCGCTGACGCTCATTCTGACTGTTGTTGTCGCTGACGCTCATCATTTTGTCGCTGACGCTCAACAAAAAGACTGTTTTCGATGATGCTCATCATACGCTTGACGCTCATCATGATGTCGCTGACGCCCAACAGTTGTCGATGATGCTCATCATACTCTTGACGCTCACCATGTTGCCGCTGACCCACATTCTGCCTGCTGTTGTCGCTGACGCTCATCATGTTATCGCTGACGCTCAACAAAAAGGCTGTTGTCGATGATGCTCATCATATTCTTGACGCTCATCATGATGTCGCTGTGCTCATGCTGTCGCTGACGCTCATCATACTCTTGACACTCATCATGATGTCGCTGATGCTCAACAAAAAACGTTGTCGATGATGCTCATCATACCCTTGACGCTCATCATGTTGCTGCTGACGCTCAACAGTTGTCGATGATGCTCATCATACCCTTGACGCTCATCATGTTGCCGCTGACGCTCATTCTGCCTGCTGTTGTCGCTGACGCTCATCATGTTATCGCTGACGCTCAAAGCAGTTGTCGATGATGCTCATCATATTCATTCACGCTTGTCATGTGCCGCTGATGCTCATTCTGCGCTGACTGCTCATCATACGCTTGACACTCATCATGATGTCGCTGACGCTCAACAAAAAGACTGTTGCTCGATGATGCTCATCATACCCTTGACGCTCATCATGTTGCCGCTGACGCTCAACAGTTGTCGATGATGCTCATCATACCCTTGACGCTCATCATGTTGCCGCTGACGCTCATTCTGCCTGCTGTTGTCGCTGACGCTCATCATGATGTCGCTGACGCTGAACAGTTGTCGATGATGCTCATCATACCATTCACGCTTGTCATGTTGCCGCTGACGCTCATTCTGCCTGCTGTTGTCGCTGACGCTCATCATGTTATCGCTGACGCTCAACAAAAAGACTGTTGCCGATGATGCTCATCATACTCTTGACGCTCATCATATTACTACCTCAACATTTGGTTTAA
>JASGXE010007730.1:0-35901 GCA_030068105.1 Sinentomon sp. SZTP_YWyxl
ATCCGTCTGGAGTCACCGGACTTTATTTCACCACTCCAACCCTCATACATTTTGTTATGGGGTTTATAGAAAAGTGGTCTTTTTAAGCACTGCCTGCAAATGACGTTTTCCAGAGAATGGCAGCTGCTTGTGCATTTTGCAGGGTGGGAGTGATCGAGAAGGTTGCCTCTTGCCTTGGGACCATTTGCTCACAATAATGAAACCAGGATTTCTCTTTTTTAGTGATCCCATCCACAGTTTACCAGAATTTGCCGCCAAACGTGCCAGCAAGGTTTGGTGATTGACCCAACGCTGCTGTTTTTTCTCACCGTCAAGAATGTGTGGAATCTGATTTGCACTCACCACGGTCATTCCCAGTCTGGTAAGCGTTGCACAGTTATTGGCGGAATTGGCCATGATGTCTTTGGTGAGAAAGATCACAGTGCACGACATGAAATCACCCCAGAAAATCTGAGAATGACTGTGGTGAGTGCAAAACACATTCTTGACGGTGAGAAAAAAGCAGCAGCATTGGGCCAATCGCCAAACCATACTGACACGTTTGTCAGCAAATTCTGGTACAAAGGTGGATGGGATCACAAAAAAGAGAAATTCCGGTTTCATTATTGTGGGCCAATGGTCCTAAGGCAAGAGGCAACCTTCTCGATCACTCCCACCCTGCAAAATGCACTAGCAGCTGCCATTCCGTGGAAAAACTTGTCATTTGCAGGCAGTGCTTAAAAAGACCACTTTTCTAGAAACCCTAGAACAAAATGTAAGAGGGTTGGAGTGGTGAAATAAAGTCCGGTAGACTCCAGACGGATGCAAATTAAAGGTCCATGGCCCACCTAACCCATAAGTCACTCCTGATCTGGGGAAAAATACAATTCATCGAACTTTCTGGATGCACCTCGTATGTGTGTGTGTCTGCTTGGGTGTCTGAAGTGATTGCTATAAATGTGACTAGGCCCCGTCCACATTCCGATGATCTCTTCGCGGTCCTTTCCCCTCCTTTTCCCTTTACGACTCCTTTCGATAATGAAGCCGACGGCGGACGGTCGTGTTTCCTTCCCATCCCTTCCCCTCACTTCCCTGGTGTATGATGAACCTCTGCTGTTCACAATTGATGATTGCCTTAATGGCATGAAAACCTGTAGAACAGAGCCGATGCCGATATCGACAGCAGAAGCGCGATCGAGAAGACGCTTGTTTCGTCACATTCAGAAATTCTGTGAAATTTTTTGATTCCGGCAGGAGAGAATGTTGTGCTTTCCCAAAATGACGCATTTCTGTTGCTTCTTCCCTTGTTCGAAACTGTCGCCGCACGGCACCCAACCGGGTGTCGCGAAAATATAAAATGCAAAGTGGTTGCAGTCAGTACTGTCGCTGCAAATCGGCGCAAATGAACGCCAGTGATTTCGAGTTGTGACCATTGGGGCCATGGCAGACTATTTTTTTTCAATGTCGGAATTCCGTGAAAACTGAAAAATTACAAAGTTCTGCGAATAGTATGAGATATTCCGTGAAGATTGAGGGGATTCCGTGAAAATTGACGGAATAAAGTGAAAATTGACATAATTCTGTGAATGTTGAACAAATACCAGGAAATTGACGAATTCCGTAAATATTGAAGGAATTCCGTGAAAATTCGCGGAATTCCGTGCGGTGAAAATTGATGGAATTCCATGAAAATTGACCGAATTCCGTGAAAATAGCAACCATGGATTGCCACGGGTAGGGGCCTGCCTACGGACGGGTATGGGTTGATAAGCCACGGGTATGGGTACGGGTGCGGGTACGTATAGGCCACGAGTATGTATGGATACGGGTATGAACGGTGAAAAAATCCACGGGTATGGGCAGAAACCTCCGTGGGTACGGACGGGATTGGACAGGGGTAACTGTAGGTACCCGTGCAGGTCTCTTGTCACAAGACCATTTTGTGACGATTTACAAAATAAACAAACAAATAAATAAATAAACCACTTCTACCCGTCATCCTGATCACCCATTTGCATGAATCCGGTCGACGGCCTCAACACAGGCCTGAAAAAACACCAAAATGGAGAAAAAAATTCCAAAATGTTGCGGCGGTTGCTGTGGGCCATTCCAAAATGTTGCGGCGGTTGCGGCTGGAAAATCAAAATGTTGCTGCGGGAGATGCTTATTCGAAAGTCCAACCCAAAATAATATGGAATCTGGCAGTGGCCAATGTCGAAAGTCCAACCCAAAATAATATGGAATCTGGCAGTGGCCAATGGGCAAATTCGATTTATTTTTGCCTGCGTACTGGCCAGGGCCTGTTGCTGCATTCACTCGGGCTTCACTCCAAAGTTTTTCCAAGAAAAAGGAAAAAATATTTGTTTTGAAACACCTTGTTTTTTTAACAAAAATCATGTTTTGAAACAAGTTTTTTTTTCTGGCTGTTTTAAAACAAAAAAGTGTTTTATTTATTTAAAACATCCAATTTTGTTTTAAAACAAATGTTTTGTTTTTTTTTTCAATTGTTTCGTTTTTTTGCAACCCTGTCTGGTTGGATATTCTCAGTGGCGTGCGGTCAGGGCAGGCAAGGCAGGCGCTGCCTGCCCAAGAAAAATCTCATGAATTGTGCATTTTTTATTTTCAACAAACATTTGCAAGGGCAAAACGTCAACGTGACCACAGAAGTCCACAAATGTGAGCCACATTCGAGAAAGGCACACTCTGATTTGCCTGCTGGGCGCTGATGGTATCAACTGAACGATGTCTTGACTGGGAACTCACTTCTTTCCCGATGCCAACGACCACAGAAGTTGCCCTACCCACCCTCTTTCTCGCTAGTCTTCCAGAACCCAGACGAAAGCCAATCCTCTTCTCCGTTGGCGAGATTCAGAAGAGGCACCGAATATTTTTGCCTGATTTGAGATATCAGCGGGGATGCGATAAAGCCTATGCCGCTCCATCCCGCCGGGTGAATCAATGCACCGCAAGTGCAGCAGTTTATATTGCTGAGGAGGCACTTTCAAATCTGCCTCCGGCTGCATCTCTGCCGAGTCGATATTCATGTTGCTCTGTTGTCGTTGTTGCTCGCTGATCACAGGCATCTGCTCTGATGGAAAGAATGCAGGCTGAGCCTGCGATGAATGCAAACCTCACTTCGCCAAAGGCATGTTGTTTGCTGCACCTTTTGAATGTCAATTGCGCCACAATGTTTATTCAAGGGGAATGGGAAACGGAAAAGGGAAATTGGATTTGGCTTGTGCGAAGTTTCGGAGTTTGATTTGGAATGAACGTATGAGCAAATTCCAATCAGGAGTCATTTCGCAAATACAAATGTTCAACAAAATGGAACCGCAACATTGTTCGGAATTATTCGGATAATTTTCTGCTAATTCTGCGGTCCGCTGATGCCTTATTTTCCGGTGGAACATTGTCAATGTATGAAGGCCGTCAATTTTATCCGATAAGCTTGAAATTGGCTTGAACTTTCTGCCCCCATCTGGGCTTTTCTTGCCGTGCAATATTCTTGTGAAATTGAAGCAAATCCATCGCATTATCCTTTTCCTTTCAGCTCAGTTTAGATCACTGAAACATGTCGTCCACACAGTGTACTGCTATTCAACTGGATACATGCAGTTGTGAAAAAATGCTCAGTTTTTCAAAAAAATGAGCAATCTGAGCACTATTTGATGCTCCACTTTTTCAAAATTTCTTCCCTTTGGGGAGGGGGTGTACACCCCCTCCCCGAATCCCTCCCCCGGCGTTGCGCTGAAGTGCAAAGCATCTTCGGGAACAGCGCGCTGGACAAAGTGCCTGCCTGCATCTGGCACCCACCGCACGCCACTGATATTAATTGACGAAAATGTTTCATTTCAAATTGAATTGGGCCTCTGTGCTCATCTTCGGATTGTTGACGATCTTTGTTTTTGGATCTGGCCAATCAATTGAATTCTCTATCTGTGGTTAATCTGGACTTCTACTGGACATTGATGAATGAGCACTGATTGAATTGTTGTGAGGTTAGTTGTTGAATTACTTGTCATTCATTATTCAATGTGAATATTGTTAAAATTGCAAACCAAATTGCAAAAAAATGAATGAGCAAAAAATAATGGGGCAAACATGCTTAAATAAAATTCAAGCCCCTTAGAAAAAAAAAATTACATGAAAATGGGGGCCCGGAGCAATTTTTCTTTTGGATTAATTTCGATTTGTTTTGGCATCAGGAACATCTCCACAAATTTTGGCGAAATGTTTTCGGGACACCCTGCATATGGCTAATAAAAATCAATTATTAAGTTTTTCATACCAATAACAATGTTCATTTTCAGGCCAAGAAAAGGATGTGGAAGTGGAAACGGAAAGGCACACACACTCTATCTCACATGATCATGAGCATTCTTACATGATCACACCCGTGGGAGGGAGAAAACAGAGTTTTATGTCTCGTAGCAGTTATAATACCATCCTCGTCCGGTCGCGTTTCCTTCCCATCCCTTCCCCTCCCTTCCCTGGTATATGATGAACTTCTGCTGTTCACATTGATGATTGCCTTAATGGCATGAAAACCTGTAGAACAGAGTAAATCTGATACCTGATACCATCCTCATAAAACCAACCTCAGAATCCAGTACACTCCAGCTTATCAATTTATTTTGTTTACCATGATTTGGCGTAAGTCAGTGTGATATCACCAATAGGTACCTATTGGACATCAAGTTTCCCATTATGTTTATGTCCTGCTCCTCAGAACAAAATGGCCCCCTCCTTCTACTTTTACACCCTAATAAACGTAACGTATCATGGCCGATATCTCTTTGTTTGTTCGAAAACAAACTTTTGCCCCTTTGAAGACTTCCCATTGGCCCAGGCATTCTGTGAAGTTTAGCCCTCCTAAGGTTTCCATCCACTGATTCAGAAAAAATCAGCAAATTTGTCAGAAACAAAGCATCAAGACCTGTTGTAAGACCAGGGTTGGAAAAAAACATGTTTCTTTTTTAAATACATAAAAAAACGTTTTAAACGTTTAAAACATGTTTTTTTTTTGTTTTAAACGTTTTTTTCTCCATCGACTCCATCTGTTTTTTGCATAATTTAAAACGTGTTTTAAACATGTTTTAAACAGTTTTAAACGCGTTCTAAGGCTAATTTTGCAACAATTTAGTGACAATGGTACTTGAAAATGCAACAATAATGGTTTTATTGGTAAAAATAAGAGAAAAACTTTGAAAATTGAGTAAATAAGCCAAAAGTATTTCGTTTGTTTTTGCAGATTGTTTTAAACACACCATTTCAAACAAGTTGCGGTTGTTTAAAACATGTTTAAAACAGATTGTTTTTAACAGAATGTTTTAAACGAACAACCCTGTGTAAGACCATGTTTTGGTCTGGGAGCAAATCCCTCCAGGAACTTTTGATATCTCAAGCAGCAACCCAGTGTGATTCAAAGGAGCAGCCCAGTGTGGAATCCTCCAGGAAGGGGGTCTTTTTTGGGGTGACCACAGAAAGAAATGCGAGAATATTTCCATGTTCAGCGACCAGGGTCTAAAGGAAACTCTATCATTACGTTTCCTTTTCTTATTGAAAATTATATACAAACCTCGGCCTTTTGGTGAAGCAAACTAAAGATTGAAAATTATTCATGAAAAAGCAGAAACAATCAAGTGTGCCAATGAAGCTGGAGAAAGGAGCATATTCCTGGTTTCAGGAAGAATGCAGAACCAACAATGCTGCCACTCCCCACTACCACTTAATTTAATTTAATTTAAGGTTAATTTGCATGGGCAAGGCCCTGGGGCAAATCAGCAATGAGGGATAGCATGAATAAACAAAGAATGAAAGCACTCGGATGACATCAAATAGTTGTATAACTTAAAATTTGTAACATCGAAATAGTAAAGTAGGTCATAATATTCCATGTTGTTCGGCCAACCATGACCCTACATTGCTTTTAAAGGTAGCCAGACTAATATCCTCACCATTTCCAAAGACACTAGGATGTAGCAGATTCCATTCATTGACGGTTCTAGTGACAAAAGAATATTTTCCAACATCCTTGTGGGAGCACTGTGCTCGGAGTTTAAAATCATGGTCATGCCTCCCAAAGTAGCTAGCAGGAGCTAAAAACTCTTTTATATTTAATTGAACATTGTTTCTGAAACATTGTTTCTTTGAGGGAGGGGCAACTTCAGGTTGCGTTTCAACGCACTGGGCTCTAGGTTTAATAGGTTTTGAGCTTTATACAGTCATCTCAAAATAATTGGAGGATTAACTCCTGACCTCCTCGAAGTGGTAGGCACATTTCCTGTTGAGATATGAATACGGGTTTATCAAAGAAGAAGAAGCAGAGTCCAGGAGCACAATGTGGCAGGTGCAATCAGAAAGCAGATCCTCCAGCAATATTCTGTGATGGATGTGAAAGATGGTTCCACCGTGGATGCACTGTTCTGAAAGAGGACGAGTTCAAATTGCTCAGTCAACCCAACTCTTCTGCCTGGTTTTGCTGCAAGTGCAGCTCAACTAACAGCCCCACTCAGTTATCTTTGGATTTGCGTCCTTCTTCGAGGTCAGCAAATAACTCACAGCACCATGGTAATCTAAACACTGATGAGAAGATAGACCAGCTTAATTTGAAAATGGATCAATTCATGCAATTATTTGCTGGACTTGATGGCAAAATGAAGGACATATCGAAGGACCAATCTGATGTAAAAGCTTCTGTTCAGTTGCTCAGTGAGACATTCGATGTGATGAAGGCTGATTTCAAGCAGGCTTGTGCAAAGATGAATGATAATGTTCGAGCACTGCAACAGCTCCGGGAATTCTCTGAAGAATCGCGTCACGATATCGATGCAATTGGAGCTGATGTTCTGCAGATAGACCAATATCTAAGACTTGACAACATTATCATCAAAGGACTGCCATTTATTGATCACTCAGTTAACCCAAAGCCCATGGATATGATCCTTTCGAAGATTGCTCAGTTCCTTAAGATTCCGTTTACATATTCAGTCCAGGTCGATACTGCTCACTATCTTGGTGTTCCTGGATCAAATGGTGCAAAATCAGTCCTGGTGAAGTTCGTATCGAGGGAGACTAAGAACATTTTTCTGGCTGGCCTGAGGAAGCACCGACCCAAGCTCCATGATCTGGGCTTCACGGAATGTCCTAATTCTCAAGTTTTTGTCTCGGAGCATTTGTCTAGATCGACCAATATCCTGTTACAGACTGCGTTGAAGTTCAAAATTGAGAAGAAATGGCAATTCTGTTGGACCAGAGACTGTTGTATATTTCTACGCCGTCGGGAAGGTGAACGTGCATTCTTGATTAATTCTCCAAAAGATTTGGTAAAACTGTAATTCTGATGTCCTTAAATATTTTGCAAACATTTTTGATTGTTAACTATTGTAGATGATGGAGTTGGACAATAGTCCATACGATTTTGTAGAGTTACAAGGTGGTCACTCAAGTAGGTGCAATACTGATTCATATGCAACAGCAGTTGGAACCCTGAGTTACCATCTTATTAACTGTAATATAAGAAGCTTGCATAAAAATCTTGATAAACTTAAACTTCTTCTCGCAGCTGTCAAAATTCCTGTCCATTTTGTCTGCATAACTGAGACTTGGGCGACTGAACTCACTGAACCTCTATTAAACATTTCAGGGTATTCCTCAGTCTTTGCACATCGGGGCGTCAAAAAAGGTGGCGGAGTTGCAATTTATGCTCGCCAAAACTTTAATTTCATCTTGGTTGATACTTCCCAGCTTGTGTTAGATGGGAATTTAGATGCAGCTGCAATAAAAGTCACGTTTGATTCAAGGCGGCAGTGTTCTTTGAGCCTATTGGTTCTTGCAATTTACAAGGCTCCTTCTCTTGGTAATGCCACATTTTGTGCCCGTCTCGCAAAAAAATTTTTAAAATACCAAAAACCTTAACTTTTCAAGGAAATATTCATTCTTGGCTTTGGGGAATTCCAATAATACATTTTTGTTTTTGGAGTCCAACCAATTACAATTTTTACTTTTACTTCTGAGGCCCAACTATGTCAGGTTATTCAGTTTCCTACTAGAGTGACACCTACATGTAAAACTACCATTGATTTGATTTTTTCCAATATCAAAGAATTATATGCCTCTGGTGTCATTAATTTTTCTATTTCGGACCACTTTCCTTCCTTCTTATCCTTTGGCCAAACCTTACCTTTACCCCATGGGTCTGATTTTGAACCTGAATCTGTCCGTCCTAAGATTGACTACAAGGCTTTAACACATCATTTGAGCTCCATTGACTGGTCTCATTTTTATTCCATACAAAGCTGCCAGGCATCATTCACTTATTTCCATAAAATGCTTCTATCCAAAATCCAGGAGGCTACTCTGCCAGAAAAGCCGCTGAGTCGTAAAATGAAACGTTTCCTCATTTTACCTTGGTATACACCAGAGATTGCACTCCTTGCTATTAAACGTGACAACCTCAAAACTAAGTATTTTCGCAATCCTTTTAATGTTCATATGGGTTTGAAGCTCAAAGAGGCCACAAAGTTAGTTGAAACGATGTTACATGAAGCTAAAGCAGCCTACTTTTCGAGCCGTATAGCACATGCAAAATCTCCTAAAGAAACCTGGCAAGTTTTTAATGAGGTGCTAAACAATAAAAACCAGGATAGGTCTACATTAGTCCTTGAGAGTGGTGGATCTCACATTACTGATGAAAAGGATGTTGCAGATGCCTTGCAATCTAATTTTCTCTCCTGTGCCTCCCCTCTCAAACCTTCTGGTAATTTTCCTGATCCTCTTTCCTACCTTTCTTCGGTCTTGGTTGGTGATTCTCTTTTTTTGTACCCAGTCACCCCACAAGAGGTGGGTTCTATTATTAATAACCTCCGTGTTTGTTCCCCAGGTTATGATGGTTTATCTGCAAAGGTGTTGAAGAATAACTGTTCAGTTTTGTCAGGACCTATCTCTCATTGTATCAACCAGATGTTTAACCAAAATGTCTTTCCAAATGAGCTAAAACAAGCTGTGATAATTCCTATCCCCAAAGGTGGATCGAAGTCTGACCCTAAAAATTACCGCCCAATTGCTCTTTTGCCATCAATGAGTAAAATTTTCGAACGCGTTCTATATAAACGGCTTCTTAATTTTTTGCACGAACGCCACATCTTGTCACAGTTTCAGTTTGGCTTTCTTCCGGGTCGATCCACATTAGATGCGCTGACCAGGGTTATAAATCAGGTTAAGCTCGATCTGGATGGTAGAAAATCAGTTTTTGCTCTTTTTGTAGACTTTTCTAAAGCTTTCGACAGCATTAGCCACACTGTTCTACTCAGCAAACTTGCAAAGTATGGAATTAGGGGTGGTCCAAACAATTTGTTTGCCTCCTACCTTACGGCTAGGTCGCAAGTTGTGCGTTGTTCTAAAAGCTATTCGGATACTGCCACAATTACTCGGGGTGTTCCTCAGGGGAGTATTCTAGGTCCGTTGTTATTTCTAATATGTCAATGATTTATTTTGTTTGCTTGATAGTTATTTTGTTACTGCCTTTGCAGATGATGTCACAATTGTTGTTTCTGATGCATTATTGCCAAGTTGCTTTGAATCGCTTGCTGAATGTGTTCAATTATTTGCAGCTGTGGTCCGGTAGCAATGAACTTAGTATAAATGTATTGAAAACGAATTTCATTTGTTTTAAGCTCACCTCTTCTCCCCTGCCTCCACTTATGCCCCTAAAAATTGGATCCTCATGCTTGAATGAAGTGAAATGTACCAAACTCTTAGGTCTTCTATTGGATAGGAATTTGTCCTGGGCCGATCACTCTGTGAAATTGTCCCGCAAGCTTCTGTTTGGCATTTTTCTTCTGCGGACAGCAAAATCTCACCTTCCACAAAAGTGTGTCCTAGCTATCTATCACGCCTACTTTGAGTCCCATTTATCGTACTGTGCATCAGTCTGGGGAGTTTCTCCAGCTAAGGTCACCCGTCCTATATCGTATGCGCCACAAGTCTCCCGTCAAATGGACGAAGAGGGTTTGCGTGTTTTCTCGCACCGTGGCTGTGAAATTGACGCTTAGTGCGGCAAGTTGGTTATCCTCCCGTTTGTGCTCATCATCCAGAGTGAAGGCAGGGTGTTCGGGGTTGGCATTCGTTATGGTTTCGGTAGCAACATGGCGTCGGCACACCAACGAACAGTGGTTAATTCTCGTTTATTTATTTTATTTATTCGAGATCCACCATAAAACTCGGAGGAGGTGGCTACTCGAGATTCGGGATCCAAATAAGCATATGCTTAATGCACAACTATACGGGATGGCAGAATGCACAAAACATGGTCCATGTGACGGGAAACTTACGGCGCTTACTGTATATATCATGCAAAAGAGAGCCATAAGAATCCTTGCCGGACTCTCTTATAATGCCCCCACAAAAGAGCATTTTTGTCAGCTGAACCTCCTGAATATTTATCAAATTATTCATTTTCAACTACTTCTTCTTGTGCACAGATTTATTTTTCAGCCTGACTTTGCATGGGGCGACCATCGCCCCGAGTCTTTGGGGCATCGTTGCCCCTCCTCCTCCAGATATTCCCTTCGCTCTGTCACAAATCAAGCTTTGCCAATCCTCCCTCATCACACCTCCCTTGGCTCATTCTCACTTCAAGTCTTTGGCTTTAGAGCTTGGAATTCTCTTCCCCTTGCACTCAGGATTTGCCCAAATTACCCAAAGTTTAAATCCAACTTGAAAACCCTCATTTTAAAAGAACGGCTATTTTTTGATCCAGTTAGAAGTTTGAACTAGATTGGCTCTGGAATTGCCTGGTAGCACCTGATCCTAGAGTCAGATTGGCAGGTGGTATACCTACCTACCTTTGTCATGTGAAGCCTCTCCACTTCAATCGATTTTAATAGGGAAGTCATTTGACTTCTGGACTTTTCCCCCATGATAATATCACATTACCTACCTGGTCAAGTGCAGTGATTAGCCTCCCTTCTATTCTTTTTCGATGTCTGCTTATTCGTTTACTTGATATTTTTTTTTTTTCTTTCCTTCCTCCCACATAAAACTTGCTGGTTGTGTGCTCAACGACCATGCACTATACATTTGTCCCTAGGTTACCTATCTTGATCTCGCCATTATACGACTGATGTGAATTTGTGATGGTGCTGCTACATTTCGAATTGTGCTGTTGTGATTTGCCAAACTTTGGTTTTATTCTGCCTCTGGCCTTTGTGAGATGCTGTTTCAATACTCCTGCTGTCAACTGCTGGATGTCTGATGCTCCTCTCCGTAAGTTTTGTGTGGGTGGAGGGAATTCCTGCTTGCAATGGAATTTATTGTCGAAACAAAAAATTCTGTTCGTTTATTTTTTTTTCTCTCTTCACTTATTTCTATTGTTCAAAAGCATGGATAAAATAAAAAAAAAAAAAAACAAACAAAATTGGGCATTGTCTAATAAAAATATTTCGCCCAAAAAACAAAAAAAAAATTCGTTTACTTGATATTTTTTTTTCTTTCCTTCCTCCCACATAAAACTTGCTGGTTGTGTGCTCAACGACCATGCACTATACATTTGTCCCTATGTTACCTACCTTGATCTCGCCATTATACGACTGATGTGAATTTTGTGGTGCTGCTACATTTCGAATTGTGCTGTTTGATTTGCCAAAACTTTGGTTTTATTCTGCCTCTGGCCTTTGTGAGATGCTGTTTTCAATACTCCTGCTGTCAACTGCTGGATGTCTGATGCTCTTTCCGTAAGTTTTGTGGGGTGGAGGGAATTCCTGCTTGCAACGGAATTTATTGTCGAAACAAAAAATTCTGTTCGTTTATTTTTTTTTCTCTCTTCACTTATTTATATTGTTCAAAAGCATGGATAAAATAAAAAAAAAAAACAAACAAAATTGGGCATTGTCTAATAAAAATATTTCGCCCAAAAAACAAAAAAAAAAACAGTAAAAAAAAATATTTGACCAACCACCAACATTGTTTAGTCCGAGAAATAAACCTCCCAGTCTTGAGATTTTTCTGCGTGAGGCCAGGATGTTCCACTCAAGGTTTTCCAACATGGATGAGACACTATCTAATGGTGCATATCTCCCAGATACAAAGCGAGCAGCCTTTCTTTGTATTCTCTCCAATTTTTCAATTAAATTCACTCGGCAAGGGTCCCAGACAGATGAAGCGTATTCCAGCAGGGAGCGAACGAGGGCAAAGTATACTTTCTCCTTAGTTGGGCTGTTTGCTTTATAGAAGGTACGCCGAATAAAGAAAAGGGCAGAATTGGCCTTAGTGACCATCTGATTTATATGTTGTTCCCAGTTTAAGTTTTTGGTTAGCGTGATTCCTAAATATTTCGTCTGGTCTGCAGAAGCCAGTTCTTGGCTGCTTATGTAATATGTGGATATTTGAGGGCTAACTTTGTTATTAAAACTGATTGTCACACACTTTTCAATGTTTATTCTCATTCCCCAGCGAAGGCACCAGTCCATGATAGCATTCAGGTCGCTTTGCAATTGAAAAGCGTCACCAGCAGACCGAACAACAGTGGAAACAACACAATCATCTGCAAACAGATGCATACGACAACTAACAGCAGAAGGAAGATCGTTTATAAATATGGAAAACAGTTGAGGGGCCAGTACACTACCCTGCGGGACGCCAGAGGTTACTGCCCGTGTAAGCGAGGAGGCCTGGCCAACATATACTTGTTGTGAACGTGAGAGAAGAAAGTCTTCTATCCAATTTAGCATCAGCGGATCCAGGCCTAGCTTCCCCAGTTTTTCCATTAAGGCCACGTGGGGAACCAGATCGAATGCCTTCTCAAAATCAAGAAAGACAGCGTCCAGTTGGCCAGATGCGTCCAGGACATTGGAAACTAACTGTGTGAAGCTGACCAGTTGTGTCTCACAAGAGAATCCGCGACGGAATCCATGCTGTGCGGGATGGAGAATTCCATTCGATTCCAAAAAGGATTTCAGATAGTCTGACAAAACATGCTCCAAAACCTTGCAACATGGGCTTGTCAGGCTGATGGGCCTGTAAGACTTTAGAAGCTTGGGGTCTCCTTTCTTTGGTATAGGGCACACAAAAGCATGCTTACTTGACATGATTCAGATTGTCTCAAAGTCAAAATACGTACTACATAACATGGAAGGGAATGTTGGAAAATTGTCTCAGTGAATCATCGAAATATCAAAAGTGGTCCGGATTAGCCCCGACCCAGCAACTACCTACTGAACTTGAACTTATGATCGTTCTGAGCTTTTTTTATCAAATATAAAATAAATGAAAGAATGAACAGGATTAAGATAGGTGCTATGTTAAGAAACTAGCAAAAACAAGAGTTTTTATTCCAGAAATCCAATTTCGCTTGGAAAATGGGGTTCGGAACATCAAGCCCATGCAATCTTAGCCAGTGCTTCATTTTGTACGTCAAAAGGGTTTTGTTCGCGTACAAAACTCGAGTACAGCACATCACGTAGGTACTGTACGTCATGTTTTTTTACGTTTACCCATTCCTGATTGTAAATGACACTTCAATACGTTGCCCATCATGTCTATTTTGTGTTTACTAGACCTTAATAAGCAACATAATTATGAATGTGTGTGATCAGCAGAAACTGTGCTGCTACAACATGGGGAATTGTGGTAGAGTAGTTTTGAATGGCTATAATTATTGCATTGAGCACATATTGTTGGATCGAAGTGCCCCATTCAAACCGTGTGCCTTTGTCAGTAAATGTGGCTACAAATGTGGCTTGCCCGTTGCAAGTTCTCATGCCAAGGATGACTACCCGTAAGTCGACCGGCATTTTTTTTTTCATTTTAAAGAGCCCAAAATTCAAAATAGAATCAAATAGATTCAAAGAACCCAATTCAAAATAGGCCTAATGCCAGGTTAGCTAGACACGTGGATTAATGAATATGTCCAGGAATGTTTTTTGAACTGAGCCTTGTACCTCTTGCAAATTCCAAGAGATGTGCAGCATTTGTATTTAATTGGGATGGTCATGTGAGCTTGTTTTTTGTCCTTGTATAATTTTATTAAAAACACATTTCGTAAAGTGCTTAATATTTACCTAATTTTTTGCGCAAACAGAAACAAGGTCTGATGTTTCCACCAACTAAATCGAAGGGAATGGAAATTTCTTTCCTTGAAAATATTGCCAACATCTTGGCAGTGACCGAGAGGTATATAGGCATTGCTTTGTCCTTCATGATTCATGAATTCAGCACAGTTTACCTCAACTCTCACTTGGAGTCACAGCACAGTGTAAAGAATTTATCAGATAGATTTGGACAAATTCATGACAAATTTGCATAAAATGCTTCACTGTCCCATTCCAATCTGATTTTCATCTTTGCTTTGCCACATTAAGCAACTCGAAGATGTCATCAACTTGTTCCAGAGTGAACACCTTTTCACATTTTTGTCAACGATAATCCTGCCTCTTCACAACAGGGTTGGCTACCTTTTCAAAAGAATTTTTTAAAACAGGATGGTCCGGTTATACCTAACATTTTGCATAATGTTTTTGGTTTGAGATGCTTTTTCTATCGTACATGTAAACATCCAAGCTCAGATTGTTTTTTGCTTTCAGATTTACATCAGCTGCTCAACTGATGCTGCTCTTACTCGAAATTTGCCACCATATTTTCTTGAAATCCAGATGGGATCCAGCAGAGCTGGATTTGCAGCATCTCGACTACCCTGTGCCTTTTTGACAAAAAAAACTCGCATTATCGGTTATGGTTGCCAACCATAACCGATAATGCGAGTTTTTTTGTCATAATTAGGTTTGTGGGTAACAGCATAAAATGCTAGTTCATGAATGTCACTAAGAATATTGGCGATAATGCCGCTAGATTTTTCTGAAGAATTGAAAGGTGAATCGTGAATCTACTTCTGGAACCCCCCGTATTGAACTTCCTACCTACCTACCTACTGATTACATTTATTGTGACATGACCAAGCAGAATTGGATGTTGATGATGTTTTCCTGTCAGTCTTTACTCTTTAGAATAGGTAGGACCTACTTCATTTTGTTTTTCTTTGCCACTCCTCAGGACCATTCTTTTCTTCCTTCAGGTTATGCACCAAGCATCAGCAGAAAGTTTGGATTGAGAAGCAAAAATCTTCAATAAGACCAAAACCAACCGAGAGTCCTGCAAATTGCATAAGATCCTTGGATCATTATATTTCCAACCTAGGCCTAGATAAAGGCACGGCAGGCCCAGGTATTTTAATCAACCCCTTCTGCTTCCTAATTTCAATTCATCTATGTTTTCTGTCTCTTCAGAAACTCCTGGCTCTGAATAAAAAGATGGGCTTGCAGTCTGCAGCCAATTTTTCAATCTACTACCACTGTTTACTCCTACGAATGAAAGAATGGGCTGTAACAAGCAGCACCGCAAGAAATCAAAAGGCAAAAATTGACTCCATCGCGAACAGAGATCTGTGTATGTTACATTTTAAGTTCTGAAAATTCACATTTTGTCGCTTCATTGTCGCCTCACTGAGCATAATGCCAATTTTTGACGCATCTTATGGTTTTGCCCTTACCATTCCATTGACATTATTGATTTGAATTACCTGCAAGGATAACTGGTTTGTGAGTTTGAATCATCAAAATAGTGTTGACAAATAATCAAAATTGCATCTTACTTAACCTTTACAAACCGAGAGGGAAGAAGCATTATGACAGTAACAAATTGCTTACACATATTGTCATTGGCCAAAATGCCGATCCATTTTTGGCAAATTTTATCTTTTGTTTTACAGTCAACCAAGATCTTCAAACATTTCACTACAATCCTGTTAAAAAATTTGTGAAATTCGATCTGCAAGTGCCAAAAACTAGGTACCACCGAAACCAAAAATGCAATGCAGTCAGTCATCACAACATCACGTCTGAATGCAGTGAACGAGGCAACTGCTGTCTGTCTGACACCGAACTGCCTTGGCTCCCTCCGTCGATCCCATTCATAAAATTTGATTCTGAGCAAATACCCTGTTGTTGCCCTTCAAATGAATTCCAACAGCTGTGCAGAAGAACATCCAACCCAAATGCATTCTTTTGTTCTTTGTGCTTATTTATCTCAGAATCAATTTCCAAGAATTTGTTTTGACTGTTGCATTTTTTCTGACACTTCGATTATTTTGTGTAATACGTCAGTCGTAGGGCATTTTGGTAACCAGAAGACCCCCTTACAGCCAATTTAACCAAAAAAAAGAAAAAATTTGTTTTGGGCTGCATTCATACAAGTCCAGCCTTTCCCCCCGGGGGGGAAAGGGCCCCCCAAGGAAAAAAAACGGAAATTTTTTTTTTTTTCCAAAAAAAAACGGGGCCCAAAATTTTAAAAAATTTGGGGAAAAAGGGGCCCCCTTTTTTAAAAAAATTTTTTGGAAATTTTTAAAAAATTTTTCTTTGGGTTTAAACCCCAAAAATTTTTTTTTTTTTGGGTTTCCAAAAAACCCCCCCCGGGGGGGGAAAGGGGGGGGTTTTTTTTGGGGAAACTTAAAAACCAAACCCCTTTTTTTTTTTAAAAAAAAAGGGGAGAGTTTGGGTTTTTTTTCCCCCTTTTTCCCAAAGGAAATCCCAACAACTTTTTTTGTTTTTCCGGCCCCCCCAAAAGGGGTTGAAAAAAAAGGGTTTTTTTTTTTTGGGGGGGTTGGGTTTTTAAAGGTTCCCGGGGGGGTTTTAAATTTTTGGGGGGGGGGAGGGGAAAAAAGGGGTTTGGGGGGGCCCCCCGGGGGGTTTGGGGGGGGGGGGTTTGGGGGGTTCCCCCCAAAAAATTTTTAAAAAGGGGTTTTTGGGCCAAATTTTAAATTTCAAGGTTTTTTTTTTTGGGGGGGGAAAATTTAGGGAAAAATTAAACCAATTTCTTTTTTTTTCATTTTTAACCCTTTTTTCCCAGAAATTAAAAGAAAAAAAAAAAGGGGGGGGGAAAAGGAAAAGGCCAAGGGTTCCCCAAAAAAAAAGGGGAAAAAAAGGGGGGTTTTTCCCCCCCGCCCAAAAAAAAAATTTAAAAAAAACCCTTTTCCCGGGGGGGAAAGGGTTTTTCCCCCCCAAAAAATTTGGGGTTTTAAAACCGGGTTAATTTCCCTTACTGCTTGTTGCAACAGTAAAAAAACTATGCAATTAATTATTTGTGTGCAGAAATCTCAACGCATGGCCCTTCATAGCAGAAATAGGCCTATTAGAGATTTTTGGATTTGCTTTTCGAATAACAACTTTGTTACGTTTGGGGTTACCGGGTAAAGTCTTCGGCATGACGAGATTTAAATTTTGAAAAGTGTCGGTGTGTAAAGCTAAAAACACCTAACTGCCGACTCCTAACTTATTTGCATGCTTCACAGTTTTTGTCAAGAAAAACACAGGCTAGCAGTGGAGAAGACCATATTTTCTCTTTCTGCCCAATTTCATTGCAACATTGGTAAATCCTCTAATCAATCATCAATGTTTCCTATGGTTTTTCATGGCAACTTTGCATGCCAATGGGCAAGAAATGAGTTTAGAAACAAATGGAGCTGCCTTGGTTTTTGAGCAAAACTCTGTTGCAAAGAACAATGTTTCTTTTGTTCTGAAAGTGAACAGCCAATTGAACCAATTTGTTCATATTTTGCATTGTTTGCCGGAAGGACCTGAATTAATTTGTTGTTTTGTTTGGGATCTAGATAGTAGGTACCTAGTTTTGCAATTTTGGTGAATATGGGCATGTTGCATTTTTGGTTCACTCTTTGCCCAAAAAAATTGCCCAAATGGGATGTTGTGTTTTGGCCAAATTGGTAAAGTGCAAGTGTTGTACTATTGCATGAAGTTCAGACTTCTCTGTGAAAATTTCAGTTTGCACAAATGCCAAGCAATCTTCTCACCTGTTTTGGATGCATATTTTGAACCCCATTTTTCTTGCTCAGAACTTATCACCGATCGCCATGAAATAAAACCTGTCTGCAGCCAAAGGCATGTAGATTTGCAGAAATTGGTCAGTGTTGGCAGTAAAAAGCCTAAAAAAGGATATCAGAAAATGGCCAATCTTCTCCAAAAAGTGGCGAAACATGCGCTCAATCGAAGAATATCACTGTTCGCATGTCTGTTGAAGACCGTTCCGCTCCAGCTATGCAAACAGTTGGGTGAGGGCTTTTTCTCTTCTCCGGACACATTAAAATCTCTGTCTGCATTACTGTAGTTCCAATGTGTAAGGTGGGTTACTCCTGATGTACCTACTTACAATGAATTGAGACGAACCAAGTTTGCTGTTTGCAGTTGACCAACTCCTAACGCGAAGAAGCAGTAACACTGACTTTTATAATTATTAGGTACCTGCTAACTTCGGAATAATGGATATGTAACAGATGGGTACACTTCGACAGGCACTTCGGCTCGGATTATACCCACTCTTCACAAAACAACGGAACTCTGGATATAACAGATCACCAGAAGCAGGGTCGTAAACCTCCCCCAAATACCCCCATGGGAGACACCCCAATTTCCTATTCGTGTCTTTGCTTGTTCATGTGGCCAATTTCTGTTGCAGCCTGCTACAATTTTAATGTAGCATCCCAAAAACTGCCCCCATCCCTCCCCCTTACAACAGTTTTAAAAGAAAAAATCTTTACCTTGGTACTGTTTGTTGTTGTTTTTAGTTGAAATCGATCCCGAAGTCGAACTTGGAAAAGTTGTTGAAGCCTTTGATTTTGCCACTGATTCTGATTACGATGATGAAGCAGAGAGCTCCCATTTCGACCAATTATGGAAGGACAATGATGCATCTGATCCAGAGAGTATTGACAGTGAACTTGAAGATCCTCTAAAGTATGTTTAAGTTTCACATAGCGTTCCACTCTAGCATGCAAACTAAGCATTTAGGTACATATTGTGCCTGTGGCTGCACTATTTAAGGGGCATTACTATTGGAATGAAAAATGCAAAAAGCGTAGTTTTTCTTTGTTGCACTCATACAGGACAGGATGTTTCAAAATCACTACACAGGCAGTCATAGCTATTCTAGGTTCAGTATGCCGACTCGTACTGCCGGTCCTTGTCCTCCAGACATCGTAAGAACTACCTACCACTTTTCCCATTTACACAGAACATTCTGCAGCTGGTTAGGTGTTATCTGGCCGCACACTGTCTGGATGTATTGTTGAACACATACGGTTGGGTGGCCTGTTGTTTTTTGCTACTTTTGAGATGTCCTCACAAAAAAAGAAGACTAGCAAGTTGAGACCCGATGAGCATGGAGCCAGTTCACAGAACCACTCCTGCAGATCTACTTTCCTGGAATGTTGTCATCCAAAAATTTAATGTCACACTGTGGAGGTATAATTAATGTGCCAGGAGTCATCTTGGACAAGCTAAACCTCGTCCACAGGGCATTTTTGAAAATTTTTTCCCAACAATTTGGTCTGCAGGTGGCACCACATGCCTTTTCTTTCGTACCACTGGTGTACCTTCCTTCACATTACCTATACCCAATGGAAATTCATCTCCACCATTCCTTGGAACCAATAGGGAATCGGACAACTAGCTCAAATGCTCTGAAGTTTAAGAAAATTGCTTCGGCAGAGCCAGTGTCACAAAGATGTGCTGTAAAATGTTCATTAAAATGTTTCATTCTGATGGCAGCGATTTGCCTGGTGGCAGGCAAATCTCCTTCTCCAATGACTCCTTGAATATGTTCATCTGATTTCTTAGCGGATTTATAGCACAGCAGCTTTTATCTCGGGCTACAAGGAGGGATTTTGATTTTGATGGTTTCTTGTTGGTTTCTATGGTTTCTTATTGATTGGTGCCTGTACCATTTTTTAGCCATTGTAAAAAAACTTCCTTGGCCGCAATAAAAAAAATTGTGACGTGGACCAACAAATCAACTCAAGCACGGACCAGATTCATCACTCAGGGTCTTTCTAGCCACAATTATTATTTTCACAGCAAACTGGCATTTTTCCTTTTTCAAAAATTTCCTTTTTTTTCCCCAAAAAAAACCTTAAAAAACCCCCCACCCTTTTCCAAAGGGAAAGGGCCTTTTTTTTGGAAATTTAAAAAAATTTGGGGGTTTTTTTTTAATTCCTTTCCAAAAAAAAAATTTTTAAGGAAGGGCAAAAAAAATTTACCTTTTTTTGGGTTTTAAAAATTTTTTGTTTTGGGGGGGAAATTTTTTGGGGGTTTTGGCCCCTTTTTTTTTTAAAAAAATTTTCCCCTTTGGTTTGGGGGAAAAACCCCGGGGGGGGTTAAATTTTTTTTAAAAACACCCCTTCCGGGAACCAAAATTGGGGGGGGAAATTTTTGGGGGAAAATTTTGGAAAAAATTTTAAAAGGGGGGTTTTTTTAAAAAAAAAAAAAGGGCCCCAAAAAAAAAAAAAACCCCCTTTTTTACCCAAAACAAAAATTTTTTTCCCCAAAAAAAATTTGGGGGTTTTTTTTCCAAAATTTTTTAAAAAATTTTTTTTTTAAAAAAAAAAAAAATTTAAATTTGGAAAAAAAAGGAAAACCCAAAAAAATTTTTCTTTCCACAAATTTTTTAAAAAAGGCCTTTTTTCCTTTTAAAATCCTTTTTTTTTAAAAGAAAAATTCCCGGTTTTTTTGGGGGTTTTGGGAAAGGGAAATTTCCAAAGGGTTTTTTTAAAAAATTTAAAAAAAAAAGGGGGAAAGGTTTTAAATTCCCAAAAAAAAATTAAAAAAATTTTTCCCTTTTCTAAAGGGAAAGGGGAAGGGGGTTTTTTTTTTTTGGGGGAAGGGGTTTTTTTGGGGGGGGGGGGGGGGGAAATGTCCCCCCCCTTTTGGCCCTTTAAGGAAACCTTCCTTTAAGGGTTTTTTTGGGGTTTTTTTCCCCCAAAAAGGGGGGAAAAAATTTTAAAAATTTTTTAAAGGGGAAAGGGGGGAAAACCTTTTTAAACCAAACCCAACCCCAATTGGGGATTTGATCAGGTTAGGTTGGGTTTAGGTTCGGTTGTTGGCTTGAAAAAGGCTGCGTCTCCAATGAGCAGAATGCCGAAGTGTCATGGTCGAACAGTCATCAAAGAAGCGACGATCATTCTCATTGTCGTTTTTGAGTTGCTCTCTTTTTCCATGATGATTTGCCCTTTGCTGGAAAAAAGATGCGAAATCAAACTCTGGCCGGCTGCATAAAAAATAAACACATTCCAACTTCAAAGGCCTGATTTTCAGAAAATGAAATGGCATTTTATGAGGCCACTGGCAAGGAAATTTTGCGATTGCAGCTTGGAGTCATCTCGGAGAACTGAATTTTTGCACACTTTGCTTATTTTTTGGCAGATTGAAAGAGCCCTCAATAATGGTGTCAAAAATTATTGTTGGCAGAACATTAAAACAGCGAGTTCTCTGAAATTGTCAGCCCACATTAAATTTATCTAAAATTTCTGGATGGAGGTGGTTGAAATTTTGCACGTTTTCCTGCAGGGGTCCCATTGCTTGAGTTCGTTCATTAACGAGACAGCTATCATGTTTTAAATTTTTTGCACTTTATTCACTTGTCAGTTGGAGTTTCCCAGATCAATTTTAGTGAAAACTCTCAGTGGTCAATTTTGCTGCATTCTGCAATTTTCTGGTATCGGCATCCAGAAAATACTCTATTACCTAGATTATTTCTGAATCATGTTTTTAACAGCTTTTGAATTTGTCGTGGGCAGCTGCTGCGGTGGCTGTTGCCAACATATTAAATGGGACCAAAACACTTCTTCCTTGTTGGGGAACATGCAGGGCTCCCATTCGGTTCCTTCTTCCTTGTTGGGGAACAACATGTTGTGTGCCGTTCTTCAATCTTTCAGACAAGACTGTGAGATTTGTGATGATTCAGGTTCACAAAATTGGATTTTGTTGCATGGAAATATGTGTCAAATCAGCGATAGGAAACCGTAACGATGAGTTCGAGGTTTCCCCTGAAATCCCAAAAATGATACCATATGGTACCAATAAATTTCTCACCACTGCAACAATGCTTGTCTGAGGACAGAAATATGCTCCGGCTCCCTATTGCGAGCAATAATTATAAAAAAATGAGATATAAGAAAGCAAAAAAATGGAATGCTGGAACTGTGTGCTGCATTTTTTATGCTTACAGACTTTTGCTCAGTGGAGACTGAATCAGTGATACATGTTGCACATGCCTGCTGTAAGATTGTTGGTTGCGATCCATGATCAGGCTTGTTTCTGTTAAATGAAGAAAATGTCCAAATGTCTAATTAGGCGCATTGAATACATTGTTGGGACAAAGTTCCCATGGCAGCCATCCGCCACGTGGCACACCAGCCGCATTGTACTCAGCAAGTATGCATAAATGGGGCTTGCTCACAAACTAGGGCCGTCACCTCTGGAGTCCCGCAGGGTAGTGTTCTGGCTCCTACTTTGTTTTCTATTTTTATAAATGACCTCCCTTCTACTGTTAGTTGTCTCATGAATTTGTTTGCGGATGACTGTGTCATTTTGCAGGAAATTCACACTCCAGCTGATTCTCTTGTATTACAAAATGATCTTAAAAAAATTTTGGATTGGTGTAAGAAATGGGGAATGAGGCTAAACATTGAAAAATGTACTGTTGTCTGCTTTACCACTAAATTAAAGCCCATTCCCAGTAAATATTATTTTGGAAACTTTGCGTTACCGATTGCTGATCATGTTAAGTACCTGGGACTCACCCTATCCAAGACTTTATCTTGGGATGCTCATTTAAATCAGATTGTTCGAAAGGCAAATTCTGCTCTGTTCTTCATTAGGCGCACCTATTATAATGCTGGAATAGGTGTCAAGGAAAAAGTTTATTTTGCATTGGTTCGTTCCCTTCTTGAATATGCTTCAACTGTGTGGGACCCCTATCGTATTGGGACCCCTATCGTATTATACAGATTGAAAATTTGGAGAGAGTTCAAAGAAGAGCGGCACGTTTTGTGACTGGTAGATATGCTCCTTTTGACAGTGTTACGTCTATGTTGCAAGACCTTGGATGGACTTCACCCGCTTCACGTAGAATGATCTCCCGACTTGCTGGTTTATTTTTGGGATTAAATAATGTGGGTGGCTGGTCAGAAATAAAGGACTTTTTGCTTCTGCCAAATTACCAAAACAGAAATGATCATGATTTTAAGCTTTGGTCAGGTGCCTTTCACAAAGATGTGGGAAAGTATTATTTTGTGCACAGAACGGTTAGGGATTGGAACTCTCTGCATCCCCGAGTGCTTGGAACCAGGGGAGATATCAATATCGAAATGTTCAAACACAATGTTGAACAGTGGTTGTCTGACAGCACCATAAACATGTCTTAAAGTTTTGTTTCCTTTATTCCTCTGACATATGCCAACAATGGCTGTTATATTTAATGTACGTGTCATATTGTGTGTTTGTTTTATGTTATCTGACTGCTGATTTGCGCCGGGATTAAAACCCCTGCAAATTAAATGTAAATTAAAATTGTATTCCTGAGAATCAAGTTACCTGGATTACCATCTTAATGCACCACATAAACCTGAAGGATGAATTGAATTCTGATTTTTTGATCTCGACAAAATATTTTTTTATTTTTGAATTCTGGAAAAATACCCTTCTCCAGTTTTTCAACAATGATGTCATGGGAGGGGATTGTGAACCGCTTCTCTCGCATAGGTAGTGTTTTCCAATGGATCCAAGAAGCTGATGGGATTTTGGTTCACCATTTTGCAGCGCAATCCGGGAAAACCATTCACATTGATTTACTGGGTTCTGTGGGTGTTAAAAATGTTTCACCAGTTGGGGGGATCACATGCTGGCTAGCCTCGAGCACCTTTCTCTTGTTGTCAGCGTCAAGTCTCATTCAAACTCTTCTACCAGCTATTTTTTTTTATTTATTTCAGAGAGGATCAGTGACCAGGCAATGTCTTCGTCGAAAGAAAAAGAAGCATATTTAGCTTTGAAGTCCATGTTAAGATATCACAAACGAAATGGTAAAGAAGCATTGCTTAGGCATAGGATGAAGGAGAAAAGACAGTTGTTGAAGGCAAACGGTGTGAAAAATGTCACAGCAGCTTCCAGAAAAATGATGATATGCTCCTTCAATGATGTCACGAATGGTCATCAGTGCTGCAGTGATGCAATTCCACTTTCAAATTTCTGCACCAACCACATACTTCAGGTGAAAAAGAAAATAATCTCTTTTTTGGTTTCCACTTTCCTGGCCTGCTGAGAAATTTAAGGTCCTGCCTATTCAAACCTCACTTTTGCATGTGTTCCTTGCCTCATGCTGTGCCATGTCATTTTGTAAACCTGCATTTGTTGCACCCCCCATGCCCTGATGGATGGGTGGATCTTCTTGTGATTTCACCCCCCCCCCCCCCCCCCCCGCTGCCTTCTGTTGACAAGGATGAGTGCAGACATATGTCAAAATAAGCAGGGTTTTCACTTGTGCAGATTTTCTCTTTGAGAACAGATTTGCATTCTTGGCAGAGCGATCTGCCCCCAGATGAAATTTCTCCGACAGATGTTTTTAAAAGTATTCTTGATTTCCATCAAAAATGATACCCGACGGGTGTTTAGTATTCCTGATTCCCATCAAATGAAGCCGGACCTGCTCTCTGAAAAAATGGGTCAAAGTGGGAAGGAGGCGTAAAATATGGAAGGCATAGAAATAAGAACATCAATTGTTATCAAGACCACTGTGCACAAACTAATCGTTATTGGAAGGGCAATGCCTAGTCAGTTATCGTGCATTTTTCATTCTCACACCCAAAATTGGATTCACATTTGAAAAGTTTAAGTTCATAATGTCTCAGATTCAAAAGGCGAACATTCAAAATGTCAAGAATGCAGAATGGTCAGCATCCAAAACATCAAGAATTCACAAAATGTTCAAAATGTCGTGGTTTAGAAGTTTGTGTTCAAAGCTTTCACAGACTGATTTCAATTGTCACATTTTAAAAATTATTGGTAAAGATTTCAAAAAGTCATGATTGAAAAAAGAGTAGTCTACAAAGTTTTCGCTCAAAATGCCTCCGATTCAAATAATCGTGGCTCGAATTGTTGCAGCGTTGTCATTCACAAGGACCTGAGTTTGGTACTAAAATGGGAACAACAATCTCTCTCATTTTTGTGCTGTTGGTGAGCTTGTTGTTGATATCAGTATCCTCAATACTGGATGACTTTAGAAATTGCTGGCAGCCCTTTCTGGAGTGTACTGTGGTGCTTTACCTGCAACACCTTATACGCATCATGCAAAATGACAATCATTGCATTGTGACATGTAATTCACTTCACGATATCTCGATTTGGAGACGCAGCAACAATTGGCAGCACAGCAACAATAGTTTTACCGGTTCTTACTTCTTTTATTGGCTGATCGCCGCATTTCAGGTGTACTATTTTGGTATGGTGTTTGCTGGCAAAGTGCCAATTTAACGTATCAGTTTCGTCAATTATTAACCGACTTTTCTGGATGTTCGCAAAGAAGACTCATAACCAAATTTCAGAACGTTTCAACACTGAATGTCCCTGTTCAGTGTGTGAAAGCTGTCAGTATTTGGCAAAACCAATCCTCGCGACCTAAACCAATCCTTTAGCCCCAACTTTTCTTTTCACAAAAATTCAAGTTTAGTTGTAAATTTCCTTTCGGCGAAAGCACCAGTTGCGAGTGTGTCCGTTGCAAAAAACAGTTACAAGTTTCTCACAGTTGCGAAAAAAACAGGTGCGAATTTCCTCTCTGCGAGAGTACCAGTTGCGAATGTGTTCGTTGCGAAAAAGCCGGTTGTGAGTTACCTTGTTGCAATAAAACGTTGTGAATTTCCTTTTGGCGAAAGAAACAGTTGCAACTCTTAGCTGCAAAAAAAGTAGTTGCAGGTCTAAAAACAAGAAAGAAGACGTATTTATACCCCGACATTACGCTATATCCAAGCAAATCTCGCCGAAATTACACTCCCGGCATAAAGGTCAGCACGGGTATAAAAAATAAGGCTTCAGCTTTAAAATGGACAAAACCTCAACTTTACACCAGGCAAATCTCTCCGTTTCAGACGAAAAAATAAACTTATGCTGAGATATTGCTTATACCTCGACCACTTCTCTCCGGGGTAAGAATATGATGTGGGAAATCTGTCCTCTGGAATATAAATTTTTCCCCCAAAATACATCCTTTAATGTTTGCCCCCAAAACACATCCTGAAATTTCAAGATTTCTAAGCTTCTGGTGGTTCCTGTCCCATCCCCAGACTATCCCCTCCCGAACCTAAAATGACCACCAAAGAAAAGACATGCTCATTCTGTAGCTCTGCTTACAGTAGAAGTGGGTGACAAGATCTATGCATGGTTCTTATTTCTGCTACGTTCCTTTTGTGCACTCCACAAATAGTTAAAATGGTACCCACGGGCCATGGGTTGCATTTTTATTTTTTAAGTTTCGCATATTTATGAAGAACAATTTGCCATTCTGCATTTGTCAGACTGGGGAGTGACCACACCGGTTGAATAGGACCAAGAAGGTGGAGGGTGAGAAAGGGATGGGACTGGGAAATTATGACACGGCAAATGGTGAGAGGAGTGAATATCAGTGAATAGGAAAGGAAGCTGTGCGAGTAATTATAACCGAATCTTAAAAATAGAACACCACAATTCGACATTTCCCAACCTTAAAATCGCTTAACAGCTTATTTTTCGAATGTTTGAAGAATCTAACTCGGATAACTGTTTTAAACAACACCTGATCTGGACCTAACTGATCTGTAATTTTTTATTTTATTTTATTATTATTGATTGAAAATATAAAAAGGTGAATTGCAATAAGAAATCACCAGAGGGTCAGAAGAATTGCCACTATGCAAAGCAACAACAAAAGACCCCCCTATGCATACAATTCAAGATAAGAACAAATTGGGAAAAGTCAAACATAAGCAAACATGGAACAGAAGATAAAAAAAAAAGGTTGAGATACCATTAAGTTGCAGAATTAGCAACATGGATTCTTTTGACAACAAAGTGGTACTAATTCTTTCTAGATCTGCGCGGTCAATCAAGGTACCATCTTCCTGCTCCCGACCATCCCATTACCACCTACCCTTTCTCTATGCTGCTGCCCCACCATCGGAATTAATGGAAAATAAATCACTTGTCTTATTTTGATCTCCATATCGAATTCAAATCCATTGGAAAAGTGATTTTCTGTTTTAAGTCCGTATGTCACGCACGGATGTGCTGCGGCTGGCAGCGGAGCCTTGTATCATGTTTTCTTTAAATCACAGCTATGTGCATAACGTTTAGAATTAATAAATGTCGTGGTTCTCGTGGCCAGAATCAGTTGTCTTTGACCTTTTTTGTTTGCTGCTAATTGCTGTTGCAGGACAAAAAGCAATTGTTGTTCAAGGCATGTGGCCATCAAACACCACAAGGCATCTGTTCAGAGCCAGTTTCAATGTTTTCAGATCAGAATTCCTGCATTTATCACACCTCTGCAGAAGATGTTGTTGGATTATCTCATCAGGTGAGTTTGACATGTGTCATTTTAAAATTCATCTCCATTTTACCATAGGTACCTAATCGGAAGACCGGTCAATAATCATCACATGCATGATGTCTCCTTGCGGTTTGGGGCACAAAATTTGTGTTTTGCTGATCTTACTTTCACTGCCATCACAACACAGAAAAATTGAAATACCGAGCCAGGTGGTTATTTACAGTTTTTAACTTTGCAAAATGTATTATGTGAAGGAAAGTCATGGAAAATCAGGGAATGGATTTTGCCAGGGAAAGTCATGGGAATTCGGAAGGTTTGGGTAAAATCATTTGGGCCTGACAGATTTTACACAGATTCAGATAACGAATAAGTTTAACCTATTCATTATCTGATTGTTTGATGCAGATTCAGGTTGGTTAAATTGGTTGATGCATATTCCAGTTTTTGTCTGAATTTGCAGCAATTTTGAGTGAAGGATTGGTATTTCTGATCGATAGTGCTAGGGCAAATAGTGGAAACAAGCTTCCTTGAAGAAAGGAAGTTGGGGCAAACAACAATATGGTGGTGATTTTTAATATTTATTTATATTTCTGTTGTTCATTGAAAATACAAAAAGATGAATTTTACAAAAAGAAATCACGAGGAGGGTCACGAGTTGCCACGAAGCAACTGAAAAAGACCCCTCCATACATACCGACAACTCGGAACAAAATCAAATTAGGAAACGTGAAACTAAGACAATACACAAACATGAGAGAAAAATGTTGAAAAGAGAGAGCAAGGACTCGTAGATTATCGATTGTGCTTGGATTGTCGATTATAAATTTTGAAGGTCCTTTTCGAAATGCTGTTTTAAGACCCAGCATCCTGATCTCCATGAGTAAGGGATTCCATTCGGAGGTCAAGGAGTCTAGACAGTTAACAAACTGAATTATCATTCAATCCTTGCAACACCCTTTTTAAGGCTTTTGGATCTTAGTTCAAAACAATAAAACGTTTGTAATTTCTACTTGTGGTTTCCCTCAAAAACAAACGTGTGGTACCTGGTTGATTTTGTCTTTTTGATCAGATGAGACAATTGACATAGTAAATTATCTGAGACTCAGAAAAATTATGGAGTTTTAATAAATTAGCCTCTGTGAATTGACCAAATGTGACAAAATTGGTCAACAAGTTACATGTGACCTGTTGGGGCAACATTCCGAGAACACTTGACAAAATTTTGGGTGTGTTTTGTGCTTCTGTGTCAAATTTGAAGCGGAAGGTGTGCCCCCACCTCTAGGAAAACTGTCAAAAATAGCCTTTTTATTTTTGGTTTGATTCTGATGAAACTTTTACTAGCGTTGACGACCTCTTTTAGAAAAAGGCATGTCCAATTTTTTAAAATTGACCTCATGTTTGGCAGGAAGGGCAGCGATACTTGTTGTTTTGAAGCATATGCAGGGTGGTTTTCATTTGTACAGTGATGAAATTTGTAGGTTTTCATTTGTACACTGATGAAATTTGTAAGGTCGAAGTAGACACCTGCAGCTATAAAAACGATGGAGCATTCATTTCTGCCATGAGCTTTG
This sequence comes from Sinentomon sp. SZTP_YWyxl, assembly GCA_030068105.1. Classification (NCBI taxonomy): domain Eukaryota; kingdom Metazoa; phylum Arthropoda; class Protura; order Sinentomata; family Sinentomidae; genus Sinentomon; species Sinentomon sp. SZTP_YWyxl. Next base: position 28,956 of record JASGXE010007730.1, read on the forward strand.
CCATGTGAATCAAAGTTAAAAAAAAGGAAAAGCAACAGGTCTATACAGTGAATTTCTGGTTATAACTTCTCTTCAAATCACTGAAGCTAAAAATGCCCTTAAGTATCCTGTGGGTACCTCATCAAAATTGGATAAAAACCAGAGGAGATGGGGTTTGAAGTTGCAGAAATCAACCGAAATTAAGAGTTGGAAGGTATTTTATGCTCAAATGGTAAAGAGGCTAAAAGCTGCAGCTGCGAATGTATCTTTCGGAAACTAGCAACCACATCAGTTGGCCGATTTTCATCAACAGAGTGGTAAATGATCCTGTAAGAATGCAAATTCAGGGAGGTACCTACCAAAAATTATTGCAGCAATTTCTCACACTTTTTTGTTGCTTCCGTTATCTAGGATCAACAATAATTGTAGGTAGGCCCAGCTCAGAAAAGTGGCAAATATTATGACAAATGTTATGGCAATTTTTTCAAAAGCCCAGGATAACATTCCTTCCCATCCATACAGCCATTGCTGAGAACATCTTGCTTCTAGTGCACATAACTTCTTGATTACTCAAAAGGCATTTTAAACCTGATATTCGTATCCACTGAGCATGGGAAGCACAGAGGCAACATTACAGTACATTATCATACTGGTCGTGGTTCACATTTTCACATCTGCCAAGAAAGCATTCCTCACAGCAATGCATTTTTGGCAAATGTATTTCGGCCTGTGCATGCCAATGTGTTTGATGTCCAGGAGTTGTCAGCAGGCTCCACCACTGACGTTTTTGGGGCAAGATCATTGGTAAAGTGATCCTAAAATGTGTGTAAAGTTTGTGCCAGATCTTTAGAAAATAAAAAATTGCACTTCTTCAGCCCACAGAAATTATTTTCACAAACTTATCCAGGATGTTGAAATTTGGAGGGGATTATTATCATTCCTTTGATTCCAATTCATTTTCAGAACAATGTCGTGACAGAAGGCCAGCAAGAAATCAAAAGTGAACCGATATTTGTTGATAGTATATCCGATGACATGTTCAATGGCACCGCTGTAGCATCACAAGTCAATGTCATTACGACCTAGATTTATGGGGCCTAGATTTATGTTTGTATTTTGTTTTATCAATAAAATGGCATCGCTTTTCGGTCAATTATTTGTCTGTTGCATTTTCTTTTGTGGTTGGAATACGTGTAACAAGTATAATTCAGTTTGCCTTAAGCTGGCTAATATTCCCTGATCTTTGTGGCTGACGTACAAAGAAGCATTTTACTTCTCCATCGTGAACAACAACTTGTAACAAAGGTCCCAAACAAAAGTCTTTGTCATCTTTAGAAAACCCGACAATTATCATTGTGCTTATGCTTCATAAAATCATGCAACAATCTCAACAGGAACAAAAAGATCCCATGATGCCAGATCGGACTCGCAATCCCCCCAGCGATGCAGGGGCAGCAGAGGCAATCCTTTTGCCCTTTTACAAGTATCCTTTCAATGACCTTCAGTTCCGGAGGAATTCTGCAGAACCATCATCGTCAGTGCCTGAAGTTCCGAATCTTTCCTTTTTTTTTTGTTAAAAAAATCTTCCGGGTGTGAGTAGATTCAGCAAAAATTGTGGCAAATGTGCAGTTTCAAAACGTGGTGGGTGGGACTCTTGGTGGGGCTTTCCTTTTCTCGCTCGTCAGCATTTCAGATTACCCGCAAAAAATAGACATTCGAATTATTTGCAAGTATTGCGATGTCACCACAATATCTCACGATTGTTGAGAAACTGCTGCCAGGCTAAACTAAGAAAATTTCTATTCAAACCACATTTCTACAGGAAACGAAAAATCAGCCAAATCTAATCCAGATACACACAGGAGTTGGGGCTCATCATTCCAGTCCCTTGGCCCTTTCCAGTGATATCAGGATGAAACACTCTTCAGATAAGGTTCGATTATTGCCACTGATAGCATAAGGATTCCACCAACAGTTACTCCAAGAATTTGTTTGAGCATTGCTTGCATACTGTTGCAGGTGGCATTGAGGGATGGTGCCTGTAAAGTAAAGCAAGAAAATTATATATCACTGAACTAAAAAATGAACCAATATACCAAACTTATGATTTCCTCACCAAACTGGTGAAAAACACTGATGATTTGTATCCCAGTTTTGATGTTATTCTGGTTTTATTCAATGAAGGATTGTACACGTAGCAAGGTGTAGTCAAGAAGTAACCTCTTCTTGCGTTCTTGTTCTTTGTGTTCAAGCTTATTTTTGGGACTGGTTGAAAGCGTTGAGATTGCACGACTGTCGTGCTCAAACGACTTTTTGGAATGGGATTGTGGGCTACTTTTGCCGAAGTTTGCCCCTCCATTTGGCAAGAGGTTTGTGGTGTGGGCTTATTTTCCCACTGAGAGTTGATTACAAGAAATTTTTCTTATACGCTATTTTAAAATGCAATGACAAACCTGCCAGAAGACCTATTCCCAATCGCCAACAACGGCGACCGGCAGGCCAACTACTCAATAATACAAGGGAAATGGTTCTATTAGAAAATCGAAAATTACAGCATTGGGAGGTCTTCCACAACCCGCGGCCCTTTGAAAAGGAGGAACACAAACGTCAATCAAAAGGGATTGTGCAGGCCTTGGCTAATCTGCTGGGCTATTTTCTAGGCTACTTGTTTGTTCATGTTTTCAGAGGGAAATTACTTAGTCATCTTCACGATCATTTCCATAGTCATCTTCACGATCATTTCCATGATGATGCAAATGATTATGGGTCTCCGATTGGGATTAATGGGATCTCCAATTGGTGCCCCAAAGAAACGCCTTTGCTTATCACAGGCTAGTCATCAAGCTAATTCTGTTTTGCATATGTTTCACATGAAATTGTGCCATCCTCATGATTATTTGTTTGTGAGGTTCTGTGGCGAGTTCCCATTGTGAGTTACCATCGGTGTCAAGATTCATCAACAACAGAGATCCGGTCTGCGTACGAATACGAGCAGAGGCAAATGGCGTTGTAGCTCACCACTACATCACCCAATGAATTGCCACGCAAATTCGCAGTCTGGCATGGTTAGATAACTCTGTGGAAATCTTGCTCCAAAGGAAGAGCCTGGCCTCTGGGTAGTGTACTGAATGGTTAATGAAAAATAAGGTTTGTCTGACTAAATTCTTCGAATACAGTATAAATTTCAAAGGTCTGCCAAAGACGGGTCACCCAATTTTAATAGCACTTGATTCAGATTCAGGATGGATATCGAGATGTTTTGTGTTGCATGTTGCCATTGATCGTAAATGTGTAAATGGCGGCCGAGTTCATGATATGATAAGGATATGATGGTGGGTGATCTCTGCACACACACTAAAATAGACATAGTGTGATCTTATACATACACATGATGATGGCAACCAAGAAAACGAACTTGTCACTTACCAACACAACGAAAGCAATGTATATGAAACCACCCGCTGTGATTGCAGCAATCCAGCTACCAGCAGATGGAAGTGTGCCAAGAAACACTCCTGCTATGACACCGATCACTGCCAGTATGCAGCCAGGCAGTTGTAGAATGATAGCATGTTTACGGGACAACCCTGAACCAATGAGAGCTGCAAAATCACCTGAAGAAAAGAAAGGACGTTTTTTTTTTCTTGTAAAATATGTGCTTACCCATATCATCAAAGTTCTATTCGCCCATTGGCGAAGCCTGTTTTCACTCAAAATTTCTGGTGGTGGGAAACTTCTAACCTATCATGTGTTGCTCTTTTGTGGAAGCAATGAAAAGGGAATAAGTTATTTAATCAATCATTCAATTTCAATGGATGTATGAGAGGGCTGCAGAGCACATTATCATCAAAATTGTTGCTGTGCGTTTTTGTGGTAGAAAAAGCACAGCAGAAAAATCTTGATCTATTCAATTTCAATTTGGTTGCCATCAATCGTCATGGTTTTCAACAACTTCAAACACCAATTTGAATGGTTGATAACATGGTTGTGTTTGGTTACCCTTGGTGATTAGTGATCTGGAAAATTACCAGTATTATTTGTAAAAATATCCGTGGAAAAATTGGGAAATTTTCTCACATTTTGTTTTTCATGGAAAAGTCTCACAATGTCAGATTATTCTGGTCTTGTCTGCCAGTGCCAGCTGCTGCAGCATCAGTCAAAAGACTCTGTAGTCCACTTTTCTTCCATCTCCTAAAATGCTTGTGCACACACAACTTTTGCTAAACTTTGTTACCGCACAATGCAGCTTATCATTTATCAAGACAAAAATTGTTACTATTGGTGTTAGTGGTGTCATCTCCGTCAGATGAAAGAAATCAGTTGGGTGGTTCTCTCTCACTCCTTCCCCCTCTCTCCCTCTAGATTCCATTCTCATCTATCCTCTTCTCTTTCCATCCTGAGGTTCCACTTCACCTTGAGATGTGCTAGTTCAGGGAGTGTTGAGTATAGGTGTCTCTGTGAGAGACCACAATTGGATCCCATGCACTCCCACCAAACTCAAGGGATCTTTATCTGCTATCCAGCAAAGTCCAAAAGAGAAAAATCAAACAAATCATCTCATACCAAACTCCCTGGCCTCGAAAATTTTGTCACCCAGAATTTTTCATTCGTTCTGTTCTTTGATGACACTGCACAGCAAAATTTTTGCAACATGGCAGTTTGCGAGGACCAGGACATTATTTTGGCCAGATATTTTGCAATTTCCAGAAGAAAGTTTTGATGCATCCTGGAGGTACGTGTTATCATAACTTTCGGCTCTGCTCTCCGTGATTTCGGCAAACAGCAAATAGTTACCCTGCAATAAATGGCGAGATTTGTTGTCTTAGTTCCCCCTGTACTGTGACGAAAATAAGGAAACAACTTTTTGAAACACATTGTATACACACTTTTCTGGAGTAAACTTCATACAATTGTTGGAATAATTTCTCGTAGAATACGATTGTTAATTGGTTCACTTCAAACATTGAAGAGAAAAAAATGCCCTGCGGTGCATCCTGTGCCTCAAAATTTTGGGCAGCTTGATTAATTGCAACTCAACCAAATAAATTTACACACGTTTCTATGGGATGAATAGAACCAAAAAAAGCGACTTCAAAACGTTGTCCTGAAAAGCAAAAATTCACTTTCGCAGCTGTCAAAAGAGAAGCAAATCTTTGGTAAAACTTTGGCTTTTATTTGGGGTGGTTCTGTATATCCCTAACTAAAATAGCTTTGATTCCGTCGCCTATTGGGATCATTTTGAAGCCATGTGGCCGGCACGTGATGCTGAACACAGGAAAATATTTGAACTGGGTATGTATTGCAAGTGACAGGAAATATTTCGATCAAATGGCAACATATTAATTTATGTGATTTCGGCGTCAAAAGATGGGCAGATTAACTTATTAAATTTACTTGAACTTACAACTTTGCAGCAGGTTGACATGCAAAAACCACAGAAAATTTCATCCTGCATGTTTTGTTGTCTATTTGAGCATGGAATTTTAGTGTTGCAGGAAATTACATCAGCTTCTCAAGAGAATTTTCGGAAATTTTAAAAGTGGAGCAGTTTTAGCGAGCATTTTTCTGGCATATTGGAAACACTGCGAGTGACGGAGCATAGGATTCATCATGACTCAGCAGCCCATCTTTCCGATGCTGAAAGCAATGTTTTTCCGACATTAGCAAAAGGATTTTGTTTGAAGGTTTGTGTTGAAAGATCTCACCTAGTTCATGCGGTAGTTCATGACAAAATACCGCCACAGCCGTTGCAACACCACTTGGTATTCCAGCAGCGAACGACGCCCCAACTGCCAACCCATCGCTGAAATTGTGAAGCGTATCACCAACGACAATCATCCATGCTGCTGCTGATGTCCCGTTGCTCGCACTGGTACCATTTCCATGAGAATGGGAATGCATTTTTCTCGAACGGCTCTTATTATCTAACTCTGTTTGCTTGTCATTGTTCATGCTCAATGAATCCATTTCAAGTGGATCTCCCTTATCAACCACTGTTTTCTTTGGTTCCACCTGAGAAACGAAAAAAAATGTTATCTTGAAGTGTTCAAATAAAACTTGTTGAATCAAGATCCACATTTCATTGACATGACTGTGGAACTTATTCACCAGAGGGTGAGATTGAAAGTCACTTTGAAGTCACGTTAAAGAACACCTACTCCAGGTCCAAAACAGAGGCTTAGCAGATTACATTCTACAGAGAAACCACATATCTCAAGACACTTCTCCACTCCGTAGAGCATGACTCTCTTCGTAAATCCAGCGGGTTGGCACATCTACATTTGCCGAAAAACTGATCCGAGTTGTTTATGTTGAATGCAGAGCAGTGTCGGGACACAATTTTGGGTCATTGTTCTCCTTGAGAGCCCAAGGTGTGCCACAAGGTTATGCCGAGCCACCGGCCCTGTGGCAGTCAGCTCACAATGGCAAATGATGATGATGAAGAAAGGGCAGGTTCGGGTCGCAAAAAATTACCGAAATTTTATTTGTTCAATATGTGATGATCAGATTTCATTTCCACTTGCCAAAACATAAAAAAAAATCAAAAGACCTGTGTGAGCTGAGAACATGAAATGTTGAGTGAAAAATGTGCCCCGACCCTCCTTTTCCACCCAATTGCTGGCCAAAAACAGGTGAAAATCGTCTCTTTTTCAAAGGTTTACGACAGTTGCCATGGTTACCCACTCCGTGGTTACCGTGAAAAAGATACTATTTCACCTGTTTTTGGGCAGCTATTCGTGGCAATGGAGGGTCGGAGCACATTTTTCACTGAATATTTTGTGTTCAGCTGACCTTTGGGAATCTGTTCCCGAAAATGACTTTTGTGCGGTTATCCACTATGTAAAATCTCAGTTGTCCCAAGGCAACCACAATTTGGGTTTTTTTTGGATACCTAGGTATTTGGGGATCACTTCAGGGTGTATTTTGTCACATTTTATGTTTCGCTTGCTCCTGAGAACCTGTCCTG
>JASGXE010007731.1:0-17316 GCA_030068105.1 Sinentomon sp. SZTP_YWyxl
TGGCAATTCCCTTTCTGGCTTGGGGTTGGTTACTTCCAAATTCTTTACTTTACATTTTCAATTAAACCCGTTGGTTGAAGGAAACCAAGGCCCTTTTTAAATTTGAAAACCTAATTATGGCCCATTGATTGCAGAGGTCTTTGCTGTTCGAATTGGTCCATGCTTGTGAGTGGCATTGGCGGTCCACAAACAAAAGTGGTTCAGGAGTAGTGCTGTGTGGCCCATATAAATTTTGGGTCTTGACGGTATGAGTTGGACCAGCGACACCCATTTCACTTGGCAGAAAAAATAGCACATCAATTGAAGTGATATACATATGCGGCTCCAACAGGCCTGTGCATATCGGTGGGATGGGATGGTATGGCGGTCCACCAGCGAAGATGGGCCATGGTGGTCCATGAACAAATCGTGCAGAATGGCCCATTATGGGGAAGACATGTTTGAAGGGCTACCGCCACCCATTTCACTTGATGGAAAATATGGCTTGGAATGGTCTTGGTAATTTTGGATTCAATAATATAGAATAGTTCACAAATTAATAATGGAACATAGTTTTATACCCACTTTCGCACTGGCTTATAATATGGACTTTGAAAAGTCCTGGAAAATAGGAGAAATTTTAAAGTTAAAGTCAATACAGGGGCCATCTAATTTCAACAGGGTTTGGTGCAACATCACGCCTCACATGGGTGTCATGATGTTTTTCTGGTGGCATGCTGCCATTGATTCTGAATGGCGCCTGAGTTAATAACTCCCATGTACGAAGACTTTTGATTAGTTCTGCGATTCAGAAGTGAGATGGTTTCCATATTATGGGCATTCCATTTTTCCCAAGTAAAAATCAGCAATTTAAAAACCATACTGGTCTCTTGTGGTTCTGACTGATTTTAAATGGTTTTAGCTATTCATGAACTGGATTTCAATGTTTTTGACGGGAACCGGACAGTTGGACGCCGTGGACATCTGGCCGCCGAGGACATTTGGCCGCCGAGGACATTTGGCCGCCGAGGACATCTTGCCGCCGGAAAACTGGCCGCCGGACAACTGGCCGCCGTGGACAACTGGCCGCCATGGACATCTAGCCGCCGGACATCTGACCGACGGACAACTGGCCGCCGTGGACACTTGGCCGCCGTGGACATCTGGCCGCCAGACGTTTGGCCGCCATGGACATCTGGCCGCCGCCCGCCAGACGTTTAGCCGCCGTGACATTATTGCATTCATGATGAACATTGATGACTTAGACATTATGGCGCGAAGGATATCATTGCCTAAATATTTTATTTGTTTGTTTATTTAAAAACGATACGGCCACAAAAATTATTGGTGACAAAACCGAGGAAACAGCATTCTTACAGGTTAGGGTTAGATTAGGTTAGGGTTGGTTTGGTCAGGTGATGTCAGTTTTACTTTGGGTTGGTGGAGATTTAGCGAGATAAGCAACATTCGGCTATCTTAGAGTTTTTCGGACCAGAACTCCGACCGGTTGCGCCAATTATTCAGGATGCATGCACTCTCATGCGAGGTAAGGGGTATAAGAGATCTGGCCGCGCTATGAACAGTCGTCCTCATGACGTTTGGTCTCCGCGACATCAACATTAAAATTGTTGGTTGAAGCACAGTTTGAAGGGAAAAAGTCCCGATCGGAGTGCTGACAGCAGTCGCTACATATTTCGATTTCCGCAATCAATTGCAAAAATGGGAAACACTGGGGTATTGCGAGTTTCGAAACTTTTGGCACCATTTTCTGCATGATTTTGATGTTCTTAGTCTTAATTATTAACGGAAATATTTTTTTACGAAATTTAAAAAGCAATCTTGAAGTTAATGCTTCTTAACAAATTTTTTCGGGTTGGAATGTGAATGAATTCGTGGAAGCAGCTTGAGAATCTGAGGGTTTGGAAGTGAACCAAACTCCCAAGTCCAGCAAGGGGATTCATTTTGCACGGCATCAGCCAGTCACTTGTCCAGGACAGACCAAAGTTGGGAATGGAGTAATTCGGCGTAATTCAAGGTGCTTTATGGGGCACCTGAACATGATCCATGCCAAATATAGGAGAAAGGAACGACAAAACGTCATGAATTTCAAAGTCCAACGTCATCATTAACGTCCAACTGCCACGTGTTGCGGCGGCTTAATCTCCACGGCCACCAGATGTCCGCCGCGGCCAGATGTCCTCGGCGGCCAAGTGTCCACGGCGGCCAGTTGTCCGGCGGCCAGATGTCCGGCGGCCAGATGTCCACGGCGGACAGTTGTCCACGTCGGCCAGTTGTCCGGCGGCCAAATGTCCGGCGGCCAGATGTCCACGGCGGCCAGATATCCAACTCCAGCGGCCAGATGTCCGGCGGCCAGATGTCCGTCGGCCAACTGTCCAGGAACCGTTTTTGACTGCGGTGGATCCTTATACTTTTTGCTAAATGGGCCGTGCTGACCAGTAAACGCTTCAAGCGGTCCCATTACGGCCAGGCTAAAGTGTCCATCCGGAGGCCTGCTTTTCATGTGCATGCATGCCTTGCCGAATTTCTACAGTTAAGTGGGCGCCTAGATGCTTCCTAAAATTTGGGGTCCGCTTTCGGGGCCATTGCGCCCCCTGTCCCCCACGAGGGTAAATTAAAAATTACGGCCAGGCTAAAGTGTCCATCCGGAGGCCTGCTTTTCGTGTGCATGCATGCTTTGCCGAATTTCGATCGTTAAGTAGGCGCCCAGATGCTTCCTAAAATTTGGGGTCCGCTTTAGGGGCCCCTGTGACCCCTGTCCCCCACGAGGGAAAATTGAAAATTGCGGCCGGGCTAAAGTGTACATCCTGAGGCCTGCTTTTCGTCTGCATGCATGCCTTGCCGAATTTCGATAGTTAAGTGTGCGCCTAGCCGCCCCCAATATGGGGAGCGGTGCCCCCTAACCCCGAGGCCGGAAACGGCATATTCGGGCCAGGCTATCGTGTACCCCTTGACGAGCTATTCGGAGATCGCGTTGTGCCTTGCCGATTTTTGAACTTCCTGGTTGTGCCTAGAAGCAATATTTCTGCCTTGTGTTTCATACCTGCCCCCCGTTTCATAGGCGCTGTTGATTTTTTATCCAGCCCTGATCCTCAGAAAGCGTAAGTTAGCTGGTGCATGTCGTTCCATCCTCTGAGACTGTGGAAAGTAGGAATGAAAAAATATAAGTCGTACTCTCGTAATTGCGGTAATTGCAAACTGGGAGACGTTTGGCTTACAATTTGACCATTTCAGGGCGAAATCGTTGCGCAAAAATAAATCCTGAGAAGATAAAATTCTTCAGGTTTCACGGGCCATTTATGGATCTGTGCAATGCACAATTGTTGCGCGATCCCAAGTTCTCCGCACATTTTCCCAGAACTTGGAATACCGGAACAATATTGCAAGATCCAAGCAAAGAAGGACCACGAAAAGATTGTTTCAAGAAGTGAACGCTCTTTCTAAGCCCTGCTGCAGATTAGGCAACACAACGTTTTTGAGCATCCCGGTGCCATTGCAATTTCGAGAAATCTGCCACGGTAGTTTCTTATCGTTCTCATACAAGACGACATCCTAAGTTTGACTCCTGCAGATTCATTCTTCCTTCGGTTTGTGAACTCATTCTATCACAAGCGCAATTATTTTTTATCCAACTTCCCGATACGGCCCGCAAAGTTACTAAATGTGTCCAAAAGACGGTCCAGGGGTCATCTCAATGTCGTTTTCCTGGTCCATTTTTCCATACGGGTTCACTCACACTCGCTGAGCAAATAACTTTCAAGGACCAAATTTGCTCCATCCCACCATTTTGATTATATTCCGACTTGATACCCCCCAAATTTTCCCTAAGTAGTGGCCTTTGGATGCAATGCAGCATAACAATGCACCCATTTTCTGCGAATTTCAGTTGGGTAACGCCAATCTTGAGCAACTGTAAATAAAAATGGGTGACGTACGATCGCAAATCGCATACGTTCCCATTGTTCGGTTACCAGGACACCCCTAAGCATATTTCGTGAATTTCTGGGGCATGTGTCAGGGAAATTAGGGTCCACAGCACATTTTGTCGTTGTTGTTATTGTGACGAAATCAGGTGCAAAATTGGATCTGTTGAATATTCTGTTCATCCGCCGAAAGGACCCTCATTGCGCCAATTTTGGAGACTGGGGGACATGTCGTGGGAAAGGGAGGTCAGATTTTTCACTGAACAAGTTTGATCTAGCATGAGGAATCCTCGCTATTCGTGTGTCGATACTTTTCTGGGACATACCTTTCTGTATCTATTACAAACAGGGTTTCACAAAAGTCTGAAAACAAAAGGCCAGAAAAGTAAACAAAAAAATGTCTTTCGGCATTGTGTAATTCGGCCATCGTGCCTTTTCGATCCGGGATCAACAATTTGCAGTACAGACATATGGGTACGAAATATGCGAAGTATTTGGCCACAAGTGTTTGAAAAATTTCATTTCGCATGGATTATCAAAAAGTCTTTTCCGAAAGCCCGAATGTGTATGGTCGTGCAAGTCTGAAATGAGGATGAAGATATTTCGCTGAGGAACCAAATCTATATCGAGAGGGGGAGTGAATATTCCGCGATTGCATTTCCCAATTGACATTTTAAAGTTTGGGCTCGTTGATTTTATGTCCTGAATGGTCTGCTCTGGGCAAAAGTGTCAACCGAGTGTTTCCATGGAAATCGCTGCTGCCTCTACCATATCATTGCGAGCAAGAGTACAGAATCAACTCATCTGAGAAAATGCGGGCCAAAATTACAGCGGTCTCACCATGAAGCGGGGACTGAGTCGGCAATTGTCGTTGCGGCTTTGATGCTGGAATACCTGGTTGAGGGGGGATAGAGTGTGGTCTTTGAGGCGCGTTGAATATCTGGTGAAGTTCTCCAAGCTTGTCTTTCCAAACCAGAGCAATTTCCTGCTGATACCGCAAAAGTGACACCGTGCCGTGCGGGAGGGATGTTCCAATAAGAGACGAACAGTTCCAATCAGAGACGAACAGGGCGGAGCATGCATAACTTTGCGGAACAAGGGGGGTTTGGTCTCGCCCAACCCATCATCGAGATGACGCAAACTGTTGATTGGTTCGCTCCAGCAGAACTCACGTCTCTCTTGCTTATGAACTTGACATGAAGGAGTTGTCGGAGTGCTCAACCACTTTCCAGCGCCAAGGTTATAACTATGCCCTCTGTGAAATAACATGAATGAATTCCATCCATACACTCGTACCTACTGTATAAATATTAAATTTTGTCTATATTTTTAGGTGGTGGAGCGATATTCCATTACATTAACATTCACGCTCGATCACTGGGTTTCAATGCCGAGGAGACAGCTGTGGTGACAGCCGTTCAATCAGTCGCCACTCCTTTGGCAAGAATATCAGCAGGATTTGTGTGTGACAAAATTGGGAGCTTCAGGGTAAGTGGGCACGAACGTAGATTGGGATCCTTTAGCCTACGGGAAATGTGAAGTTTTATTCCTGTGCTGTTTTAAAAAGCTCGAACTTCAAGAGACGAGGAAGGAAAGTGTTGCAACATTTCCGCTCCTAAACATTTGTGATATCTATCCGGTTAGAGCAGTTTGTTTCGAGAGTCAATTAACAAATGGACCCTACTGCGGGTTTCCGGATACTGCCGTTGGTTTCTGGTGGCAAATACAGTGGTGCATGCGCCGGAGTGGTGTCGTGTTTCGTGTGGGTTGTGGTCGTACCCTGGGTATCTTATAAAATTTGAACGCCCTGCTCCAATGTTTCATAAAACTTTCTATAACAACTGCTGTGTTCAAAATGATTCATAAAATTTCTACTCCCACCATCATTGTTTCACATAAAATCATATTCTCACCATCAATATTTCAAAAATTCCTACTTGTCTCTCAATTTTGTCTATAAACATTCTTACATCCGTCCTCATCATATTTCATATAAATTCGTGCTCGCACACTCATTATTTGGGAAACTTTGTGCTTCCATACTGAATAATGTATAACATCTGTACATTTCCACCCTTAAAAATCCACAAAAATTCCTTCTTCGACCACAAATGTTTCTTAAAACTCGAATAACTCCTTTATAAGAAAACAAATTTTATAAAATATTGTATAACTTTTATGATAAATTGAGGATTGGTGTATGAATCTTCATGGAAGATAAATTCCATGAAGATTCATACACCAATCCTCAATTTATCATAAACTTTGTACTCCCACCGACAATATTTTATAAAATTTGCGCCCGCACCTTCAACACATAGAATAAAAGGTGGTCCCACATTTAATAATCAAATAATTTGCACTTCAACCCTCAGCATTTTATAAAACTTGTATTACACCACAAATAATGTTTTTAGAATCGTACACTCCTCAATAAACCATAAAAAGTCAGTCTCCCATACACCCTCAATATGGCAGAAAAATGAATGTGAACTTCCACTGTCATCATTCCTCAAATTCGCAATGACACATCAAGATAACAAAAAATTGTGATCGATCCTCAATATTTCATAAAAGTTGTATTCCTTCCTCAATATTTCAAAAAGATCATACACCTCATTATAACAAAATTTGCGCACTGCCACACTCAACATCCTGTAACATTTCTCCCACAATGGAGATTTCAACATGTCCTCCAACACCAATATGCAATAAAAGTTGTTCTCCCACATTACTATATCATAAAAGTGCCGCTCACATCCAGAATATTTCATGATAGTTCATGCTCCAAGCTTCAAACAGAACGTATTACAAAAATCGGAATTATACAAAGTAATAATTTCTTACAAATTCGTATTCTTACAAATTTGCCAGCTCTCAACATTTCAAAAATATTCGCACCGCCACCCTCAATATTTTTTTTAATTTGTGGTTCCAAATTCAATATTTCATATAAGTTGTAAAATTGCAAATTAAACTTGCTTTCATAGATTCGCAGCATGACACTTTTTTGATCCATTTTTCCGAATTTCAATGCGTAATTCATTTTATTTGTCCCGTTACTTCAATGACAAGAGTATAGGTTCGTGATTTTTCCTTTTCTGATTATCCTATGATTCATCGTCATGGTTTTCTAAGTGTTTTCTGACGCAGAGTGAAATCCACAATCGACAACACTTTCGGCTGGAAATCCGGTTCAGGTAAATCAAACAGATGTCATTTTCTTCCAAACAGACATATTTGGTTGACTTTCCCAGATTTTTTTGCTGTCGGCAATGTACGGTGAAGCCGGAAATCGCAGAAGAATATCCGTCGTTTGCCTCATCCGCTCCTGATTGCCCCGCCGTCTGAGTTTAGTCTAATATTCCGCACTATCATTGCTCGCTGAGAGTAGCCTATTCTTCTGCAATTGCAACAGGTCCCACTGATGGTAGCAGCTGTCCTGGCATCCACGTTTGCGTTGTCAATGCTTCTGGTGCCGGCCGCTCGACAAGGCTCTTCTTTGGATCTTGCTTCTGGAGAGAGTGGGAAGATTCCTTCTGTAGAAGTGTGCTGCCAGGTTAATATCAACCGAAGACAAAAGAGACTGGTCTAAGACCAACGATTTGTTCTTTGTGTAAACTTTGGCTAGTCTCTAAGCGTAAATGTGAGTTGCATAAGAGTAGTGGCGTGGAAAATAAAAGTAAAGTAACACCGCGATGAGCGCCACAATTAACCAGCATGTTAGTCTCTCTGGGCTTGGAGTCGCTACAATCCAGAAGGCGAGTGGCAAGACTTAGGTGCCTGTTCCTGGTCCTTGGAAACTTTGGGAGTTGGGGCGCTTTTCTTACGTCCTTGGACCTGCCGACCTTCTACTCACATATGGGGATCACGACTTCAAGCTTCGATCTCAGATCTTTCGGCGAGACATCGGAATGTACTCATTTTTGGGTAGAACGATCCCGGAATGGAACTCCCTGCCAGGGCGAGTTTTTGAACAGCCTTTGAGTATACCGCTCCTTCAGGGTCGGCTTCGTACCGCTTGAAGCGAACAATCTCAGGAAATTATTGCCACTCCACTGAGAGGCACCGTCTATGAGTAACGGCAAAAGTATCAAGACCATATTCGCTAATGCCTTCTATCTTTGTTTGTTTTGATAGCCTTGTTGCGACATATTTATTTGTATGCAATATCCTGGTCGCAAATGTGTTCTTCCCTTTTATAATTGCTCATTTGCTGCATAATTCACCATATTTGTGTTGTAAATATTGAAAGGAGGTGACTCCCAAAATATTCAAATTCAATTCAATTCAATTAATCAGGTGCTAAATTTGTTTCATCTTTTGTGTTTCGAGACTGATGATTACAAGCAGTCCCCATCACGGAATCAATCTTTCACACTGTATCTGCTTGGAAGCGCAACAGGAACGAACTGTCCCACTGATAAAAGTTCAAAGTTCGGAAAAGCATTAGTTTTCAGAGTAGCGGATGTTTTCAGCAAATCAGTACCGGAGCCGCGCTGTCTTCTCCAGCTGGACAGTGTCCGTGCCTCAAAGACCTCCAATCAATATTGGTCTCCACGTTGCGCTGATTTTGGGTTGTTCGATGCAGTTTCATTAGATGCAAACCCAGAAAAGTACTTTGCGTTCTTAGTGTCACAAGGTAAGACTTCTTCTGCAAACTGCTTCATTCTTGAAAAGCGAAAACTCGAAGATTGAGTCAACATATTAGACGAATAACATTTAATTTTTGGAGTCTGGCAGGATATGCCCCCCATCGAAAAGTTTGTTTTGTTCTGGGCTGCGGTGGAAGTGGCACAGTACGGTTATTGAAGCTATCTAAAGAAGTAGAAAGTTGCTTTTCGTTTGATGTTCAACTATGCACCCAACCTCGAAGTTCACGTTCAGTCGAAATGTTTTGCCTTTTAATGCGCAGTGCAATTGGAATTCCAAAAAAGACGGAACCAATTTTCTTTATTCTGTTTGATGAAGAACTATTTTCGGTGAAATTTCCTAAATTAATCTCCAGACGCTTTCATGAGTCAATCCAGGTAGTTCATATTAATTTGGGGGAATATTTGTTTATTTTTGGAGACATTAAGCAACTTTCTCCGTTTTTGGAAACAGCACTGAAACTGGAATCCATCAGCTACCGATGCCATTAAGCAAATAAATGAAAGTGCAAGGCATTCTCTTTCTTTTTCAAAAGGCAATCTGGATCGCCTGAAAATTGGATGGCCCATCTAACGAAGAAACAACCGAACAAGATTGGGAACCGTTATGTGTACGAACATTGATCTTCCCTCATCTTTCTTGGAAAGTTGGAAAAGTTGTTTATTTATTGAAAGGTTGACGAGTTCAACATTTTGTCATTGGAAATTTTGAACGAACCTGTAACGCTGATGGCGATCATTGATCAGGATGAAGGCTCAGAATGGGTTATTTACACATCAGTTTGTGCACGGATTATGTCACGATGGTCCGAGAAAGGTATAAAAACCGGGGTTTTTGGTGCGGTTAAACTCCAAACGCTTAAAACAACAAGCTCGCCTACAACGCGCAAAGTTTACTTTCACGCGTTCCTAGTATTTTTTATTTTTAAATTAATGAGAAATTTAAAGAAAATGACCATAAGCTATTGTTTGATATATTTTACTTGGTAAAGTTAATTCTATAGGGGACAGTATTTCTCCACTGTTGCTCCGGCGTTGCATGACGGAAGCCAGTGTTTATAACACAATCGCCCCACAGGATTAACATATTTACCAATTTCACCTAACAATCTGTAAATTTCTCTTTTTCTTCAACCGTCTGTTAATTTCCATTTTGCGGGCTCTGATTTCGTTGGTAATTTGACCGATATTTCACACGGGTGATCAGGGATGGCAATTTCGTGACATGTGGAGTGCCAGCAACTGATGTCACCACTTCTGTTCCTGGACAAGTAGCTCTTATCGTTTCACAAGAATCAGTTGCATCAGCACTTGGACTGTGGCCATTACCACTTGTTTGCCGTCTAGGTTTTGAGAATTATTGTGTTGTCAGATTTTCACGTCCTGCAGCCAATTTGGTCACAATGAACCAACATTCTGGCTTAGAGACAAAACCCAAGTCATCACATTTTAATGACGGCGTATTACTAGTACGTCCTCTTCTGTGCCTGATGTCAGGACATGTTCCACCCGTTTTTTTTTCAGGAACGGCAAGCCCTGGGAGTCTAACTTCGAAATCCCATTGCGATGCCAGAAATACAGCACTGGAAGGAATATACGTATGGCGGGAAACTTACCGCGCTATTTTTTTTAATGAAACCAGTACCTGAAAACGTGTCTGAGTGGATTTGAGCAGACCACAGAATTACTTGCGGGAACATCGCGATGGTGATGGCTGCCATGACATTATTCTAGTGGCTTCTAGAGGTGGTAAATGGACAAAATTTATTCGTTGCACTCAATACAGTACGTAGAATCCGATCGTCGGCACACGATCTAGCAATGTGGACTTCTGGGGTTTCTGGAAATGCCCGGTTAAGCCGGGGCCAACACGACGCGAAATATGGTGCGAATTCACGTGCGAGACTGTCGTTCACTCCAACCATTTCTGACATTCTAACGTAGTATCTCAAATTGCAAAGCGTACAGCACCGTATCGCAGAATTACCTTTCAGATATCTAAAAATACTGTCATATATAGAAGGTATCCATGATTTTGAAAATTTAATTTTCGCCTGCTTTTAAAGCCGTCTTCACGAGCGAGGGCGGCAGAAAGGTCACGTCTTCACGCTGGAAAAAAGTTTCATTTCGAGTTTACGAGTGCGCTTGCGCGCTTGCGCCAGATTTTGCGCCAGATTTTGCGCCGTGTGGACCCGGCGTTGTGCAGTTGTTTCCGCGGGTTAGGTGTCAGTTTTTCCCGGTTTTGCCCTCCTTTTTATAGCGTATGTTGAAAAAGAATTTTTAAAAAAATATTCGCCAGTGCAGCTTCATGGTACATAAGTCATTATTTATTTTTCAGCGATGGCAATCTATGACGTCCGGTCTGAGAGCATCAGTTGCAATGATGTGCTAACAGGACTCTTTGGACAAAACATTACAGAATCTCAAAACGAAGGAGATGATCGAATGGTCACCAGGAGTTTCTGGATGTACCTGGTCTTCAGATGTGTCTTCATGGCTTTCAACGCTATGGTAAGATCATGTGCACGAAGCCGGACAGTTATACCCTGTTTACATTTTTTTTTTATATGATTATTATTATTATTATTATTATTATTATTATTATTATTATTATTATTATTATTATTATTATTATTATTATTATTATTATTATTATTATTATTATTATTATTATTATTATTATTATTATTATTATTACTATTATTATTGTTGTCACAATACTGCTACAAACTTAGATGGAAGCAAGCGTGGAACAAAGTTCCGAGTCAATACAGTTAAAAACAATGTTAGTCAATGAAAAGTTAAAAACGAGAAGTCAAAAACGATCGAATGAAAATGGGAAGGAGGAATAGAAGATGCATTACGTTGGTGTGACGCCAAGGGATGCAGACGTTCTCCGTATGATGGGTGAGGAAGCAGGCAGTGCATTCCAATCGCGTATAGTGCGATCGAAAAAGGGATTGAAAAGTTGATTCGAGGTACAAAAGGGAGCTGCGAAGGAAAGCCCATTGTCTGTTCTGCGCTGGTTGGGTTTTAATGCATAGCAAGATGGCATGGAGAAGTTGTAGGAATGGGTAAAATATCGCTGAAAAGTGTTATCCTGCGGTCTCTCCTCCGCGATGCCAGTGAAACTAAGCCAAGGTCCTTCAATAGAGCGGAGACGCTAATATCGTGTGAAAATGATCCAGTTATTATACGAGCAGCTCTTCTCTGAATCATCTCGATTTTTGAAATATCACACTGAGTAATGGGGTCCCAGACAGCACAAGCATACTCCAGAATTGGGAGCACTAGCGAATAGCAGGCTTTGAGTTTGGCTGTTCTGGAAGCATGTCGCATATTTCTGGATATGAAGCGAAGGGTGCAACTAGCTTTCTCACAAGTGAAAGTAATATGGTGTTTCCAAGACAGATTGGAGGAAAAGAAAACCCCTAAATACTTAAAATGGGTGACAGTTTCGATCGGATGGCCATCTATTGTGTAAGAGAGACCAGGAGTTATGTTAGGCGTTCGGGAAAAAATCATTGCTTTGGTTTTCGTGGTGGTGATCTGCATTCCCCATACGTCACACCAACGAGAGACCTGGTTGAGATCGATTTGGAGAGCATCGGAGTCGTCAGGTGAGTTAACTACTCTATAGAGTACGACGTCGTCGGCAAACAAGCGAACACAAGAAGTGAGATTTTCTGCTAAATCGTTAATATAAACCAGAAAGGCAAATGGGCCAAGGACAGTCCCTTGCGGGACACCAGAGGAAACGTATGAATCAGATGGTACTGCGCCTGCAATTTTGACCGCTTGGGATCGATCATCCAAAAATTTCGCTAGCAGTTTCACAAAAAAAGGTGGAAAGCCTAAGTCAAAGATTTTGATCAAAAGTTTGTCGTGCGGTACAAGGTCAAAAGCCTTCTTAAAATCGATGAAAATAGCATGTGTACAGTTACGAGCTTCCATATTCCTGCCAATCTCATCAGCTAGAAGAAGCACCTGAGTCTCGCAGCACATTCTTTCTCGAAAACCAAACTGGTTGGGGTGCAGGGTATCATTTTCGGACAAAAAATTGACGCATAAAACAAGCCAAAATTTGTTCGAAAATTTTGGAACAAATACAAGTGAGGGAAATGGTTCGATAACTGTCTGGTTTGTTTGGCGGTAATCCCTTTTTGCGTATTGGAGTGACAAATGCTTTCTTCCAGTCAAGCGGCAGTTCCCCGTTCTTAAGAATGCAAGAGAAGAAGGGAGTGAGAATAATGCTTAGGGCTGGATTAAGGTGTTTAAGAAGGCGCCCAGGTAGGCCATCAGGACCCATGGCTTTTTTCGGATGTATTTTTGCCAAAAGGTTTTTAACACCAGCCACCTCAATGCGGGGAAGGGGGTACGCGAGAGCAGTTTCAGCAATCTGCGCATATTGGTCGGGATTTCTCTTTGCGAAAACGCTAGTGAAGTAGTTGTTTAGTTCGTTGGAAATTCCCTCGTCACTCGTAACAAGAGTGACGAGGGAATTGCCAACGAACTACACAAAAACATCTGTTTTTTAATTATCATTAAAAAGTTAATGATCATCAAAATCGCAAGTGTAAACGCTTTTTTCCAATTTTTTCGATTAATGACGTTCCGGAACATCCAATGACGTTTCAGTTTTTGGCATCAATTTTAGATGTGAGCGCCAAAAATTAATGAACATTAAGGGAACGTCATGAGGAAGACAGTTTATTTTAATTATGTTCCGAACATAATTTATTTTTAATGACGTTCAAAACGTTTCCTGGTTTTGGGGTCGCTTGAACACTTTTGAACGTACAGAGGCGCAAATTCGACAAATCATGCTGCAGAAATGTTGCTGGCCATTCAAGGACGCCATATTCCAGAAACGAAAAAGATGGAACAGCTTCGAATACCCACCTAAAATGAAAATAATTTTTTATGGAATCTGAAAAACTTATGGTGCGGCTGCGTATCGAACCCGGGTCCTGTTGGTCTGTTGTCGAATGCTCTGCCACTGAGCTTTACCCCCAAACTGGGGATTCTGTTCTAAAAGAAAGCTCATATTTCACTGCTACTGTTTCGCAACGAAATTTTCAAAGGGAGCAGCAAGCGCAATCCGCAGTCTTTTTTTATGATGTTTGGCGAAAATGCAAATGTAAACGGGTCAAAATAAATGATCATTAATCGACCGTTTCGATTAATGAGCTTCCTTTTAATAATCATTAAAAATTCAGATGTAAACACGGTTTATCGAATGCAACGATTTGTTAGTTAGGCGCAAAGGCGTTGCAGAATCTTCTTAATCGTACACTGCAATGGTAACTTTTTAAACGTTACCATTGCAAAAAAATGGTAAAAGTGGCAACTTTTCATTAGAGGTTGCAAAATATGACAAATATAAATTTGTGGTATAGTTTTCCATATATTTTAGGGGCATATTGCCACCGCATTTGTGACGCAGAACTGATAGAAAACCCAATATTTTTATGTGTGAATCAGATTTTACGTCAAGGTGCTTTGTGAAAATCAAGGTGACTTCATATTTTCCTCGGCGGAAAATCCAGAAGATTTGGTTCTTTGAGGAATCAATGGTGTCAAGAAGTCAAATGGTTACTTCTAAGTTCTTATCAAGTAAATGTGAATTGAGGATTTTAAAAAGGGCTAAGTTACTCTCAGTTCATCTCACACAGTAACTTGTCTGGTCACCATGGCCAAGTGGTAATGGCGACCGACTGGTGATCCAGAGGTCCAGATGAGCCGCGATCAAGTCCTGCATTCGGAGATCTCTCAACAATTGCGTTAGACTGGTTGTATCTCACAACCGTGACTTTACAGGAACCGTCAAGGAAGTGTGCAGTCTCCCCAGGCTGATTTTTATAATCTACCTGCAAGCGATGTTTAATTACGAGTATATCCTTTGTTCTTTGAGTGAGGTGCATGCACGCCGGTGAAACTGCCACTAGTTCAGTAGAGATCTCTCAAAATAAATCACCGTTTGATGCCGTTAATTCCAAAAATTATGATTGTAACAATTTCATGGTAAATTAGTGCCAATTGGCCATCAATCTCACATGTCGCTATATTTGCCGGCCTCTGTCACGTGCACCTCTGTCACTGGCATCATTTTCTCTGTCACTGGCTTTTTATGATATCCCTTCTGACTGGAAATTCACTGTGGTTAAACCTCTTCAAAAGTGGCTTAATCCAGTTCACACTTTTAGACCAATTAGCGTAAAGAGTTTTTCTCCGCTACTTTGCCGGAGTTAATATCAACATATCTCCAGGCAAGGTACCGAGCTGTGCTCGAGTTCGGGCAGTCAAATGATTCGCTCTGCAAAGGAGCTTTCCCCAAAATTGAAGCGCAGTCACCATTGCAGCAAAGGTTTGTGTTTGTACCCGATGTTTTAGATGGTCGGACGTTTCTGTAAAAAATAGGCCATGTGAGATCGCAAACAACTTGAGGTTTTCACCCAACTCTCCTGACTCCGAGAAACAAACGTTCGACAGAGAAGAAGAATGCCGAATAAACGTTTTTCTCTGTCTCTTCTATCTATGTAGCACAAAACCGTTCATATTCTCTCGTATCACTTCCAGAAAAACAACAAAACTTTTCGGCAAAAACAGAGAAAGCTCTTTCAACAGAACATGTGATACTTTTGGAAGATTACGACAAAGAACCGTGAAAAAAGGAAAGTCCTCCCATCTTCTGCATCAGAAATTTCAAGATGCATGGAGCCACAACATTAATGATAGCCACTTAGTGGACACTTTTTATCTTTGGTGAGCGAAATTCAGTGGAAGCTTCTGGTGTGCACGGTGTAAATGCATGGAAGCAAATCTCATGATGATGATGGGTGAACTCCTTATTGGATCACCTGAAATTTTCAGGTCGAAGGTCTCTGTTCCCAAATTGGTCATCATTGCCATCGTTGTTTCCCGGTGTCCGAAATTGTGCCCAATAACTGGAGCTGGTGGGGAAGAAATGTAAGAAAATGCTTACACCTCCATTAGTTTGGAAATATTCCCCGCGAAACAATGACATGACGCATGAGGTGTCTGTGGGGAGGGAGCAAAACTTTGAGAATTTGCTTCCTCTCCATGACACCGTGTGAAAAGTGGATATTTTCGGAATGCTGCTTTTCCCAACTTTGGTGCAATAAACGATCTCACCAATGACAACAATTTTATGAACCACCAATTCCAAATTTCCAAGTTACAGATTTGAAATATGGCATCACAAACAGGTTTTTCGCAAATCTGGCAAAACTCAATAGTTCTTTAACAGATTTCTAGCCTCAACGAAATTTCGTCAATGGTCAAATTTTCATGGACGGTTTTTGTTTCCCAACGGTTTACACACTGGTTTTTTCCCATCGGATTTTTCTCCCAGAAGTTTTCCTCGGAAAGGTTTCCCAATCTGATTTGGTTTTGACACAGATTTCAGCGCATCAGGTCTTACAAGAAAAAGTGTTGTTCAGGCAATTTTACACCAATTTCTAACAGCTGGTTTATCTATCTAGCAGGGTTTTCACAAAGGTTTCCTCAGGTTTCACTTCAAGCACCGATATAAACACTTAACTCCTAAAAGGAGATAGAAAAACTTTGAAAACGGATTATTAAAACGGCTAAAACTGGATGAAGAAGGACGATCACAGATGAAAACAGATGAAAACAGATGAAAACAGAAAACAAACGAAGTGTTATGGCACAAAGGACAAGATTTTACGAATTGGAAAACGATCCGAAAGAAGAAGTGCAATGAGCTCGACGGCATACAAAGGCCCACGACGTTGAATTTAGCAAAATCGGATAACATTTTCATTGCATTTGCTGATAGCGGTAACGCTCGCTTGAGCCCACTTTTAATAGGTATTTGACGGATTTTTATGTATTCTACACAACCTTTGACGATTTGTATTTGTTTTATTTGAATTTTGCCGGAATATGCTGATTTTATTGACCTTTTTAAATGCTGACAGATTGCCACGCGGAACAGGGTTATGCCAGAGACACTTCGGCTAACCATTTTCGTGGCGAATGCCTGCACTAAAACCTGCAACTATCTCCTCATCTATCGCCTCATCTATCGCTATCGCCTCATTACACTCACTAAGTACACGAACTGTGTACTAATTTTACACAGGTCATTGCGATATTAATTGGCTGTATCATCACGGTGCTGAAGGGAACCGGAGTCGGGAACTTTGGTCTGCAGAAAATTTGGGGAATATTTGGCAACATGATCGTAACGCTTGGAACAGGCGCCCTACTAGAATTCTTCAGCAGCGCTAAGGGCGAAAAGGACTACAGGTTGGTGAATGCCCGGTGAATTTTAACTTTTTCTTTATTCTTTATTTATTCTTTACAAAATAGGACTTCAACTATGGCCAGTGCCGGATTACGCAATGGGCACAGGGGGCACGTGCCCAGGGGCGCATCGAGGTATGGGGCGCAAATTTTTTCGTCTTACACTTGATAAATGGGAATTTTTACTGTTTTTCTTTAGATTTTGCAAACGATACTCCAAGCAAAAATCCAAGTCTTCTTAAAGAAAACCAATTTCAATTCCACCTGTAGTTTAATTGAATCTCGCGAAGTGGGTAGGAGAGGCGCTGTTGCGAGTGTAGCTGGGAGGCGCTGTTCTCTCTTTTTTCGTTCCGAGCAGTCAGCTGCATGTACGCCATGGACCAGCCCAGCCGCCACAGCACTTTCCTGGCTGGGAACAATAACAAGGGAAGAGGCAAAACGCGACGCGCCGA
>JASGXE010007732.1:0-17656 GCA_030068105.1 Sinentomon sp. SZTP_YWyxl
AGGTTCCTTCAAGGTGATTGGAGTTGGTTATCATAAACCTGAACGGGCATGTGATAATGTGATTCAGATTAGAGTTAGGGTTTGTGCTGAATCATTTGGTTAAAGTGAACTGCTGACAAGAAGAAGCAAGAGATTGCTGATAGAGCGAAGCAAGACTGGTGATAGAATTGAGGAGGGAAGTGTCCTTCACGTTACGAACTAAATTGACCGGAAAGGATCATAGGTACCTGCCTAAAAATAAGCTTATCAATGAGCAAACCTTATGTTTTGAGCGGACAAAATGATTGATCACATGAGAACCAGAGGTATTGCCACGTCCATTACAAAACCATTTCTTGCAAATGTTGCACATGACAACACAGGCCACATCATGAATGCCACAGTACTTGCAAGCATGTTCCGGTAATTCCTAAATCAACAAAAAGAAAGAGAGGCATGGTGGTGAAAAAGATAAATTTCAAAATTATTCAGAAAACTAATCAGCAAAAACCACAGCCAATAAAAGATATCTTAAAGTGGCACTGACTTTCAATTCCTGTTTATTCCCCTTTATCAGCAGGTTCCCAGGTAGGCCTAAGGTAGGTACAAGCCACAGTCAGGTAGTTCATTACCCACTACAAATTCCATGACTCGAAACTGAACCTCAGATTTAAATTTGCAACTTTCGCACCAATGAAATGCATAGTTCGAATTATAACCAACTCCAACTTAAGGATCCTTCTTTGTCTTTCAAGGGCATCTATGAAGATTTCCAGATGTCAGAGCAAAAGCAACACTGATGAAGAGGACATGATGTCGATGTATCGTGCTACCTACGAATATATCGGATATAGGATAAATAAGGCAATATCTGGGTCGTGCCTTCCTACTCGCATGTGGGAAGGCACGACACAGACATACCTTCCTGGCGTCACATCCGAAGCAGTAGGTACCTAAACCTCGAACATCATGACCATGAAAATTTAATGAAAATTGCACATGGGCCTAGCAGTTGTGTTAAAAATGTTATCAACAAACCTTTGAATAATAGTCCTGTGGCTCTCCATCATTAAATTGCAAATCGGAAAGACCCTTGGTAGCAGCTGAAATATCCAGACCATTCTTTAAAATATCACCATTTATCTGAAAGGTAGATAACAACAGATTAAATAACAACAAATTCATTAGGTAGGCATTGTTCACAATAAGGCATAAGTACCTAACTACCTAGAAAAAATAAACAAAAAAAAATCTTGAAGATAACCGAAACCCAAGATTTGCCTAATTTTTAAATCAAGCTGTTCAATTCCAAACATCCCTATTTTTGTTTATGAACATATTTGTTTTTAAATCAACAAAAAATAACAATTTCAGATTGCTTAATAAATAACAGGATCATTTGTCATGTCTTAATTACCTGCATTGATTTCTTCCCCATGTCAATCCTGACATGTGTAAGGGAGGATAGTTTTGGGAAAACCACAAAAGTAACATTTAAAGGAAAATCAGGTTCGGCATCACCCACTTGCAGGCAAAGCTAGCTAGCAGCAGTCGGCCGCAGATATTGGCAAAATGTATTACCACAATATTGTTAGAGGGAAATTGGGGTTCTCCCATGGGGGTGTACTCCGGTGGGGGATTCACCATGGGGTACAAATTACCGGAGAGAATCACAGTTTCCGGCGGCTTTGGTTTAATAAGATAGGCCAATTCAATTCAGCCAGCAACAGATGCAAGCGGAAGAAAAGGAATGTGAAGACGCATAGGCCCGGCAACACACCTGAGTGGACATTGATCTTAGCCTGTTTAAGATGACCCAGTTAAAGAAAGAATGTTCCGAGAACAGATTTGCATTGATCAGATGGGCGCGATTTTGCATAAAAGCAGAGAAACCCATCCCCACTGGGTTTTTTCGTGAACTGGCATCGGCCGAACGTGACGCTGCCCGAAGAACCATTGACGGAGCTCCCGAGGGCACCGGCTTGTTTTTAGTATCGTGGTTTCCTGTTGGTACTGATATTCATTGATACTCCTGTGTGACTGTTACCTGTTCGATTGTTGTTCCGACTACCAGGCATTAAAGTTAGTAATTGTTATAATCCAGTGTTATTACTTCTTCGCGTTTTGGGTTGGTCTACTGCAAGCAGCTGAGCCTGGATCGTTGGAATTCATTGTCCAGAGGGAGTGTTACCAAACCATTACTGATTGGAACCACATCGCTGCAGTGAGAGATTTTAATAGTTGAGCTGGGCAAAAGATAGACAGACTTGAGCGAAGAAACATTGCTGGGGGACCCTTACCAGCAATTTGAGCAGCAAATTCAGAGGGATCAACCCCAAATCCGAGAGCCCATACGGGCAATTTTCTGTTTCCTTACACCTGATGAATTTGTTGAAAGAAGTAGGTACCTACCGTAGTTCTGGTGGCCATCTCACGTTTATTTCGTGGTCACCTGGTTGGTAAAATGGCAAAAACTTGCAAAAGTACTATGTGGAAAACACACAAAGTGTAATGCAAAATAAAATGAATTTGAAACACAAGTGCAGAATAAAATTTCACTTCGCACAGGAAAGTAATTATTGTGTTCATTCACATGAAAGCGCGAGGAGCGTTTTTGTTTTGAGTGAACATTACATACAGCTTTATTCTAAGACATAGGCATGTAAAATCACATAGGTGCCTACCAACTTTCTAGTGGGCTCATTTGCTTTGACTGGTTGGGTTTTATTCAAATAATGGTGGAGTGCTTTGGTTCTGGGTTGATAACAATTTGATTTTAAAGTTGTCACATAATGTGGCTTTTCTCTAGGCTTCGGTTGTCCGGCTTGGATGGAGTTGAAGCAAACAAAATGCTGGTTGATGGCATGAGCATTTGCTCTGTTTTCCAGGCTTTCTCGTTGCTTCTTAGTGCCATCCCCCAACTTGTAAGCAAAAGAGCAATCCACACAAGGGAGAGATTTGGGATCTGAAGATATGGATGATCGAATATTTGAGCTTCCCTGAACAATTTTCCCAATCTTTTGGAAACAACCAACCTTTTCCAGGTTGCTGAGCAATCAGTTGAAGTTCTGAGTGAACATTAGCCAGTACCCAATGCTGCATCTCTCCAAAAGATCCACAGTTTTGGGCCAATTTCCAGCTGCCAATGCCACATGTTTCCCCCTTGTGTTGATACGTTTAAATTGATTACAGAAATGTCAAAAATCCAACACAGATATGCACATTCTCGCTCACACCTAATGAATGCCAAACAGAAGTACCTTTGAAGAATTATTTAAAATCCAACAAAATATGGGAGGTACCTAGGTACCTAGGTACGGAAGCCTCTAACGTGACATGGCAATTTCATCAAAAAAAATTTCCATCCAATTCTGACTTTGCAATTCAGAATTCTTTTTCTGACTTGTAACTCAGAATTCTGTCTTTGCAACTCAGAATGATTCTGACTTTGCAACTCAGAATTTTGACCCAGAATTCTGAGTTGTGAAGTCAGAATTACAAATTCAGAATTCTGAGCTGCAAAGTCAAAATTCTGAGCTGCAAAGTCAGAATTCTGAGTTTGTAAATTAGAATTATAATTACGGAAATTTTTTCTGTAGAAATTGCCATGTCACCTGGGGGCTTCCATACGTAGGTAGGTACCTATCCATAGGTAGATGGGTACCTAATATTCGAATATTTAGGCAACACAAATATACCTAGTTAAAAAAAGACCTTAGGCTTGATTTGCTTTCGAGGCAGAACATCGAGTCACTTCGGGCCCAGTTTCGAAAAAAAAAAAAGAATACAAAAAAGAACACAAAGAGCAGAAACTGGAAAAATGGCCAGTGACAATCAAATGTTTAAACTTCCAACAAACCTGAAATGAACTGTTCTGGCTCCTTCCAAGGCGCAGATCAATTTGTGACTGCTGTGAAGAAGCTTGTGTCTGACTTTGAGTTGGAACTGTAAAGTCGTTGAAAACATAATCTGACTCTTGAGTTTCTGCTGCTATCAGCTCAGACTCAGTATCCAGAAAAGTCAACTGAGAGCTTGGTCCATAAGCTGTGTCGACACTCATATTGGCTTGGCACTCACTCCTACAATTTCCAGTTGGTCTCTAGCAAAATAGTATTAGATCTGTCCTAGGTGCAAAGGAAGTCGGTCGGTAGCCTATGTAGGTTTAATGCTCTGTAGAAGAAACTAAGACACAAAAATAGGTTAGAAACAAAGAAAATAGGTAGAGAGGCACCGCACCAACCCAAGGCCAACCTTGCAAAAAAAACCTCCACAAACACGTCATTTGATGTTGAAATTTATGACACACACACACAAAGATTGGGACTGCCACAACAATTAATAATGGGACCTCTTTGTCGTTACCTACTCAACCCCCATTCGGGGTTGCGCCCCGTCGAGCGGCCTTCGGCTGCTTTTTTGGCTGCTATGCGGCCAATTCCTTATCTGTTTGACATGCCTCTTGCATTTCGGCCTCCGGCTGCCTGAAAAAAAAAAGATTGCGGCTCTCCATTTGTAAACGCACTCCAGGTTAATGATTTCTCATCAGTGTTTATGGCTCGGTTCACTTGCTATATTTCTTGTCAGTAATTTCTTCAGATTTTGGCCCAATATTTATTGAACGCTGTTTTCGGATATTTCAGATCTCAAAAAAGAACGCTCACTCGACGATTTGTTCTCCATTTCAAGGCAGCGGAGCTGACGTTTCGGAGGCATCCAGCTCTCAGTCGGTCAGTTGACGAAGCCAACTAAGAAACGTCAGCTCCGCTGCCTTGAAATGGAGAACAAAAATGGTCGAGTGAGTTTTCTTGTTCCATTTCAAGTTCTCCAAGTTTCCACCCCGCCTATGGCGATCTCTCATTTCAGATCTCATTTCCCAATAGATATTCATCATGCGTTGTTTTTTTTTTTTTTTTTTTTTTTTTTTTTTTTTTTTTTTGGCAGGTGCTGCTTTTTTGACTAAACTCTAAAACAGAACTGGCGCCAATTTAGCAGGATGTTAATGCACTACAATTTTCTCTTTGTGGCAGGCTCCAAGTCAGCTACATGTCTGACTGACGCCCTGACGCTTCCATCATTTGAAAATTACCCAAAAAAGACCATAAAAGTTCCAATGCCAACTGCTTTATTTGGAAACAAAACAACAAATGGATAGGTATTGCTTTTTTTGCTGAAAACCCAAGAAACATGTAGGCTTATGCCCAAACCCGAAAATTCACTAATTTGAAAAATTTAAGTCACCTTTAGGATTCTAATTTCTAATTTTATTTCTTACAAAAAATTCCCAGATGCAGTCAATAATGTGAATGTGGAAAGGGAAACAAGTGCAATTCAATTTCAAAAAAAAAAAAAACTGAAACTTACGGCAGGATGCTTCATTCATTGATTCGAAGAATGCCCCATCTGATTAACAGCCTAATGCTCTCCTCCTAGGTTTAACATGCGCAGTGTGATGCTGCACACGGGACCAAGGTAATTCGTTAAGTCCCATCCCAAGGACCAACAGACTGGCCACTTTAGTCTGTCTTTCTGACCTGAATTACCGTGCCTCGTCGAGAGAGGATGCACACACAAGTCCCACAACAAATCTCGTGTCCTGACTGGTAATTGAACCTGCGACCTTCAGATCACAGGTCAGATGCCCTATCCACTGCGCCACGATGGGTCGGACACATACGACATCTAAAACTAATCTAATCTAACCTTAACTTAACCTCACCTAACTTACCTCTGCCTGGTGTCAACCTGCTGCATGGTGTCAACCGACTGCATGGTTCCAACTCACTGCGTGGTGTTAACCTGCCGCATGGTTCAACCAACACAACCACTGCATGGTGTCAACCCCTTTGCTTGGTGCCATCCTTCTGCGCAGTGCGCGGTGTCAAGCTGGCATCAAAATATGACATTTTTCAAAAGATTTTTTTTCCAAACAAATGCTGGGATTCAAGCCCGCCATCCTTGCATGAGCAGCCCGACACCTTTACCGTGGGGAGTTCCAAGTCAGGATTAAAATTTGCTTCGGCAGCAAATTTTGACCCCACCCAGCGGAAAATTGCTTCGGAAATCAGTATTCATGGAAATACTGATTTTTTTACACTTACCTACCTGATATCATTTCACTTTCAGTCAAAATTCCGGCTATTTTGTTTGGAATTTAGAATTTCGTACGCGCGATGGCCCTGGGAAATGGCTTTGCATCCCATTTCTGCAACTTGGGGACAACTTTTGCAGTTTCTGTTATCCTCAATGCGAACCGAAGATTGTGCCAAATTTGAAATTGCCAAAGCTGTAGCTTGTCTGTTAGTGGCCAATAATTTTTATCAAAGTTTCAAAATAACCATACCAATCCCAGGATGAAAACAAAGAAAAAAGACCTCTTGCTATCACGTGCAAAATCCAAACTGGAAAATTTGTCATTCCAGATGTTTGAAAATTTTAGGCACCGTTGGGATTCGAACTCCTGTAACCAGACTGACCGTCTAACTCTGTAGCGACTCTTGCAGCCCGGGTAGTTGGAAGGAAAGTGGCTCATCCTGCGCATCAGATTGAACGCGGCTTGTCACGCGAATAATTTTTCCTCGAAAAAATGGGATCGGATCTGAGGATAACCTATAAACTCGAGTTTGCCAAACCTTGCGCCAAATTTTAAAACCTGCGCAGCAAGCGAATAATTTCCAGATTCCAAACAATCGCCAGAATTTCCACCGGTATGCACCACATTAAAAACATGTTGACGACATCTAAAAATAATCTGATCTAACCTTACCTACCAAACCAAGGCCCAGGGTTGTTCGTTTAAAATAATCTGTTTTGACAACCACGACTTGTTTAAAACAAAATTGTGTTTTAAACATGTTTACTTGTTCGTTTAAAACAACCGCAAGTTGTTTGAAATGGTTTGTTCAAAACAATCACCAAAAGCAAAAAATGCTTTTTCCGTATTTAATCATTTTTTCGACATTTTTCTGTCATTGTTATCAAATAAAACATTATTGTTGCCTTTTTCAAGTTCCGTTATCACTAAATTATTGGAAAATTGGCCTCGGCAGCTTTTGGAACATGTTTAAAACTGTTTAAAAACATGTTTAAAACACGTTTAAAACAATGCAAAAAACACACGGAGAAAAAAATGTTTCAAACAAAAAAAACATGTTTGTTTTTTTAACCACGCTTTTCCAACCCTGCCAGGGCCACCTTATTAAAGGGCCGTATGGGGGCGAACGTCACAGGGCCCAGGGTCCAAAGGGGCCCCCATTTATTTTTAAGTTTAGTCCTTTTTTGGCCCACCATGCGGTGGACATCTCAACCGGTCAAGCACAGAATTGCGAATTCTGGTTTAAAAATGACGTTTCGGAAACAAGAAGTGTCGCCCCCGACGGAATCAGTAATTTCTGCAAGGATTTTTCGAAAAACGGAAAAATCGGAAACGCATGCATTTCCCGCCCAACCAGAACCAAGCCAGATTTCTGCTCTGTGTCATTAAAATCGCCTGTAATTTAATGTTTTCAACAAAAAACACCGCACAGAAAAAATGGCCAAAATACCCACAAAACGCTTCAAACCGCATCAAAATCGAGCAAAAATGGGAAAAAACAGGTTGGGAGAAGTGCCCGAATACTGACACCCACCCAAATACTGACACTCCCAAGGAAAATTCACGATTTTTCTTTCTGTTGAAGGACATTCAAAATCTGGCTATTGGTGCATAATTGGCATTCTATTGCTATTACTATGTTGGGGACCACAGGCAATAAAAGCCATTGGACGTGGTAAACCCCGGTCAGGCATGCATCATTTTTTTGCCTCAGCAATTACCACGACAACAATCAAGTCGTCATGTTCTCTCACCGAGGCAGCATGCATCTTTTCGGCCAGCGAGGTGAACGGATGTAGGTTTCACGAAAAGAAACGAAACGTGGGATGCAAGTGCAAACCATTGGTGCATGAAGTGAATTTTTTGGAAACCCGATGTGGGTGTGTGTCGATGGCAATGTCAAAAAAGAAAAAACAAACAAACAACAACGAACCAGTCAGGTATGCAATGTGAAAATTCCGCCGATAGATCGTCCACAAGGTCGGAGATGATTTCAGCAGCAGGAAGATCATTGGATCACAAAAAAAAACAGGCCCAAAACGGTGCACAATAATTGACAGCTCACCATAAATTTTATGTTTCATTAGGTATTCAATGCATGAAAAAATAAAGAGAACGAGAAAAAAGGCATGGTTCGACAATGACCCTTAGGGTGACCCGGGGTAATGATGTGACATTTTTCAAATCTTTGTGTTTTTCTGTGGCCCCAAACCTCCTTGCAAAAAATGGTCTGGTGCAATTTGTGTCACATTATCTTGTCTTCAACATATAGATATTGTGCCTGGTCTTCTCTTATCCTTGCGTTTTACAAAAAAATAGAAAATATGTGTCTCGTCATTACCCCATGCATTGGGGTAATGGAGAGACAGGCTTGGGGTAATTCTGAGACACTGGTATAAACTTGAACCAAATGCATTTAAAGGCAATTTCTTGAGGTTTGGTTTGGGGTAATTGAGACGCTATACTGCTAAATTTGAGACTGCAAGTTTTTTGCCACTGGAAGATTTTCTGTGGATGATTTTTTTAGGATGGAAAATGATACTTTTTAAAAAATTAACGAAATCTCCCAATGATATCCAATGAAAATGACACTGCAAAATTTATTGTTTCCCACAGGCAAAATTGTGATTTCCATTTCTTTCTGCGACCCTTTGGGGATAACTTTGTTTCTGAATTCCTCTGTGAAAAATCGCTGTCTCATAATTACCCCGGTGTAAATGGAGTGTCTCAAGTTACCCCAAAAGGGATAAATAGCCTAAAATAGCATATAAACAATCAACCATGCTTACCACAACTCTGGACTTGTTCCAATTTTTGAAGAACGAGACATTGGAGGCCCAAAAAGGGATCACTTAGGTGTTGTAGGCACAGGTAACTTTCATCTATCATTGCACTTCCAGTGATGATGAATTATTAATTTGTTCTGTTATTGCCTTGTTTATTTGTTCTGTTATTGTTTTGGTACATTGAAAAATGTGTGTATTGGCAAAACTTGTTGTTTGTAATGAACTATGATTTATGATTTAAATGAAATATGTGAAAATGAAATTACCTGCCTACTAAAACAAGAATAAAATGATGGGGCAAACACTGTAATAAAAAAAATTGAGGCCCCTTTAGAAAAAAAATTAGTAGAGTCAAAATCTTTTAATCACAGAAAATTGTAAGAATCATGTGGCCTAGGGAGATGCATAGGTATGCTTAGGTAGGTAGGTAGGTACCAACCTCTCAAAAATTATTCTACCTACCAAATGATGTTTCTATCTCAAAATTATTGACAGTTTGGAACCCAATTTTAATCAAAAAGGAAGAAGAATGGCAAATATTAAAAATAGGTAGGCCTAATTGAGCTTTAGAAAAATAGGCCAGTGGGCCAAAGATGACAAGAATACAAGTTCAAATTGGCACACGTTGCAAATAGACAATCTTCACGCCATAGGCTATGCCAAATACAGGTAGACAATGGGCTAGGCCCTAAAAACGTTATCAATTACAAAAAATTAGTATGGGTAGTTGGCAATGTAGGGACTAGGCCTAATACAAAGGGTGTAGGCCTACCTACGGAAATAATGTGCCTGGGTAGGCTTGAAGCAGAAGACCTAGTGACACCCAGCGCAGACAATTGACGGGCAGATCATTGAAACCATAACAAATGCCTTCCCGTGGCTACCTCATCATTTTAATAACCATAGGCCTGGGCCTAACGCTGGTATTCTTATGGTGAAATATTGGACCGGCGCAGCTGGAATGGATTTATTTTACCAATTAAGCTCAATAGGGCATGTGTTTTCCATTAAAAGCATGCCATTTTGTTAATGGCATGCTTTTAATGGAAAACACATGCCCTATTGAGCTCAGTTGGTAAAATAAATCCATTCCAGCTGCGCCGGTCCAATATTTCACCATAAGAATACCAGCGTTATGGTGAAATGAGGTTATGGTTATTAAAATGATTATTAAAATCATTTGGTTATTAAAATGATTTTAATAACCCTAGGCCTATGGTTATTAAAATGAGGAGGTAGCCACAGGAAGGCATTTGTTATGTTTTCAATGATCTGCCCGTCTTGTGTATTTTGGTATGCATCCTTTAGAGGTCTGAGGATAACGTCTTTTTTGGAAGATCAAATGGGTTAGTTTTTGATTGAATGGTGGTGAGGGCTGCAGAGGTCATCATCACTTTGTGGTTGGCTGTGTTTATCTCTGCCACAGTTTAAAAGCTTTAAAAACAACTTACAAAAGGAAAACAGCAAAATCGATTTCCGTTCTTTTGTAAGTTGTTTTTAAAGCTTTTAAACTGTGGCAGAGATAAACACAGCCAACCACAAAGTTAGTTTTTTATATGGGTTCGAACTGCAACAATAAGGCCTAATTGCTGCTTTCCTGTGAAAAATATTTCCAATTGTACCGAGTGGGTTCAAATTCAACTTCGGCTGGTATTGAAGGTCCAGGTAGATTAGCAGTGATGTCAGAAATTCTAGGCCCAAAGCGAAAAATGTGATGTCACCAATTTAAGAGGTTGGGATCTGCCAGAGAATTGCGGATAGGTTGGTGGCTTTCCTTTTTTTTTTTTTTTGTTCTATCCTATACCTACCTATACCTATTGTTGGGAATTATTGAGGCCTTAACTTTTTGTTCTCCTTGCTATGTTGGGATATTAGGTTGCCAACTACCTAAATTAAAAAAAGATACCGGTAGGTAGGTAGAAAAATAGAAATATCCCAGGTAGGCAGGTAGGCCTATCTACGAGTAGGTCTGCAAACATTTTACTTTGGTAGGTAGACCAGGAAATGAAACAGGATGATGTGGCTGTGCCCACTCTAGCCTAGGCCAAAAATAGGCCAACGTAGTCTTAGGCCGAGGAAGGGAATTGTACTCAAGTGCCTAGGTCACCATTGTGTCCAGTGTTTTGCTGGACTTTAAGATAAAAAAAACCTTGGCCCTGTCAATCCAGGCCTAATACCTGTTCCAACAAAACATTTTGCAAGACCAAGGATGCTCTTTTTTGCAAGAGAAAGTGGTCGCTTTTACCTGTTTTGTCAAGGTCCCAAATGTGATTCGGCTTATCATGTAGGCTTAAGGCATCCACCTGAGCTTCTAGCAGATCGTAAAATCCATATGTAATAAATGGATCACATGTTACGATTTTGCGACTGATTATGATGGTTTGAGTGGATTAAAAAACATTAGGTACCAACCTGACTAATGCCTGCCAGGTTTTTTTTTAACGACACGTATATAGACCTGTCTGTTGCAGTTAAAACACATTCAAGCAACGCATGGGGTATTTGTGAGACACTCCGAAAGGTGTCTCAAAAATACCCCATTCTCGGGGTATTTCGAGACACCAATTTTTCCATAAAACCATGTAATGTGGACTAAATTTCTTTTAGGGATACCAGATTTGCACATTCAACATTCGTAACATGCATCCATATTGTTGGTCTTCAAAATTTTAAGGTATAAATTTCAAAAGTTCCCAAAAGATCCATCAGATTTAAAAAGGTGGCATTTCCGAGGAACGTTGTTTTGATGAAGTGAAATGGAAATTGTCTTTGCCCTTTCAAAGTTTCTTGAACATTATTTCTTTGCATTAATGTTCAGCAGCTGTGTACCAAGTCATAGATTCTCAAAATTTTCATTTCTATTCCTGGAAAAGGGGTGTCTCATGGTTACCAGGGATGGGTAAGTATAATACTTAACCCTCTGGCTGGCGGTGGGGTAGGAAGACATAACCTGGCGGTGTCATGTACACATGACACCATCTTTTGCACCAAGTTTTTACCTGTAAACCATGCTGCGATTCGATACTTTGTCGATGGACGTTCATTGCTGATGCCTATTCATCATTTTGGCGCCAAAAGCACGCACAAGCCCTAATCGGACCTGCTTCCACACTGCTACATGTTATCCACTAGCTTCAGTTTGAACTTGTGGGCCTTTAGATTGTATAGCAAAGCAGTTGGAAAAATTGAAACTTCGAAAATCACATCCAGTGAGTTCGTAGACAAAGCAATGGACCCCCCAATGGTGTTGAAAACGCCGACAAAAGCTCTACCCCTTTCTATATATGGCTTGATGAGAGAAAAATAAAATGAAATGGGAGAAAAATGCACATAAAGATTCGGTTTCTTTCTCTACCGGCAAAGCCATATGGTGCGCTCATCCTGGGAGTATTCATTTTCCTCAACCTTTGTGAGGTATGCCAACACCATTATCAATGATTTTCTCCAACAAATCAAGACTGATAATGCATATTTTCACACTTATTTAGTCTTCCAGCATGAATAAGTGTAAAAAAGTATATGTATTTGTACTCTTTGACTAACCTTTGACTAACCAGAGTACCTATGACTAACCTTGTCAAGAGTAGTTTTAGGGCACAAAAATGTGGCCAAATACGTCATGTACACATGACACCGATTTCGTGGATTTCGCATTGGAAAAAGAAACCAGTTTTTGAAGGCTTTTTCGTCACTTTCCGGCTAAACGGTTCATTTTAGCGCTTTTTGGATGACACCCAGTGCCGGGGGAAGTGCCCTAGACATAGGGCACTGGGTGTCATCCGAAAAGTTGACCTTGGCACAAACAATCGGAAAATCAAAAAAAAGTCAGGGCTCGTTTCCAAGTCCCAAAATTGAGTTTTTGGGAAGCCGTCATGTGTACATGACACCGATTTTTACCCCTTCATCTGTCATTCTTGATGCCTTGCAGCTGGAATTGACATCTGGACTCTTCGTCATTGCGAAGAAGAGGTTTCGGAGATGGGTAAAAGGTTAAAAAAATTTTTTTTGAATTTTTTTGGCAAACCAACCGCCAGCTTATGGCAAAGAAAAGGAGTCATGTGTACATGTCACCGCCAGGTTAAGGGTTAAAGTATTATACGTGAGTTTTCTACGTATAATACGTCGTATTATACGTACGTATAAAAGTGTTTTATACGTACGTATTATACGTGTGCAAAAATTTAACATGTGTGACACATGACTCAGGGGTGGAATTTAACAAGGAATTCAATTCTGAAGTTAGTTCACAACTCAATGCAGTGTAGGAGGAATTAAACCTGAATTAAGTTGTCGGAAATGATGACGATCGCAGGAAGGGATAATTATAACAGATCAAATTGCATTGTTAGATTTTTGTTTATCTAAAATAATGGCTTTGGATCAGCAGGCGATACCACCACGTCAAGAGGTTAAAAAACAAAGTCCGCAAGAAATAAAACTGACTGTTTTTTAGCCTCTCTGTGTGGTCGTATCACCTGCTGATCCGTTCACAATGCCGACCACTGCTTATAACCACGGGAATACTAACAGAAGAAGTTATTGCATTGTTGTATTTTGTCTGAAATGGTGGCTTTCTTTCAACTGCCAGTTTTTCCCACACTGCAGACTTTTGGCAAATTTTCAGTTAGTTTCATAGTGGATCACTATCAATAACCATGTGACCAACAATGTTGCAACAAAGCCCGTATGTGTCTAGTAAAACAAGGAACGTAAGTAGTGCCATTTCCTTTGCGCTAAATTGCCTCTTCGTCCCAAACTGATGGATATTGAAAATGTCTACAGGTTGTCTGTCTGCTGAGAAAACATACACAAGGATCCTACTGTGCCATGAGAGTGGAAAAATTCCTGCCACAGCTGGGGCCACTGATGCTTGGGTGCTGAAATTTGGAAAATGATCGCCTCTGAAAACATTTGAATAAGTACCTACATAAATTGTTTTACACGCCAGTTCATAATTTGGAATTGAGGGCAAGGGCATATAGAATGGATAATGCTTCGACACAAGACAGTGCTGTGGTGGGTACTGTTGTTGCAAAAAGCAGCTGCTTTGACATTCTTTCAACACCCCCCTCCCACATTTGCCAGACCTGTTCAAGAATTCAAAATGATCTTGGCCAACTTTCTGGGCAGGAAGCCACAGCACCGGTGTGTGCCGAGGCATTCTTTTGCTGGAACGTGACATCCCCAGCCTACATGCCCCTTTACCATTTGGTCCTCATACTGCTACTTGCATGTTAGGGGCACTGATGTGGTATTCGGCCTGTGGCATGCAATGAGTTACAATTCCTTCTTATGGTACATAAAATTGTTCGGGGCATTTTCAGTTCGAGGAAAAAATACGAGAAAAATTGCCATTTCCTTGAGAATATTGGAAATCCTTGGAGCCCTCGCTCTGCTGATGAACCAAAAAGCTGTCCAAATTATGCCAGACTTCTCACTCCTGTCCCAAGCGGGATTCTTGCTTGCATCTGGCTGTATTTTGATCAACCTTTTGTTGTTTTTTCCAACATTTGCAGTGGGTCCCAGATTTTCGGCCATGCGCTCTGCTAATCTGGTATGAAAGTTTTTCAGCCGCACAATCTTGCTGCAGGCATTTTCAATCAATGCTGGTTCATTTGTTCCTGGACCACATTTTCTGCCAGCAGTACCGTATTTCTGTGATCCGATGTGTTTTGCTGCATCAAAACATGGATTGATGAGCTTGGGTTTTCTCAGAATGAATATGGTCGAGCTTTCCACCTCATTAAATGATTTATGGAAATGCATTCATATTTGCAATGTAAAAAGCAGAGATGATTCGTGTTGAATTATAAAAAGAAAGTAATAGGTACCTAGGTAATGGCTATGGAGTAGGCTATTCATTTATGCCTTTTTTTGAATGCTGAGTTTCTTTTCTGCAGATAGCTGAAATCTGGGCCTCCAGACCTTCAGACCAGGAAGGGAATCGGAGTATGAATATTGAACTGGCCCTATCAGTTAGGATAGGCTACTCCGGCTGTATAGAATCCAGCAGTCAGAATATCTGGCACCACCTTCATTTTGGTACAAGCTTCCCTTTTAAATGAGGGTTTCAGAAGGAGACCAAATATGAGATTGGTTTTTGACACTTTCTCATTGCCACCATTTCCTGCTGAACTAGGTACCTGGTCCCCAAGTCTGGTTAGTTTTTTGCCTTCACCACATGGGTGTGATTGAGGAATGCCAATTTTGCAACAGAATTTGTCTGAAGGTTGGTGCAAATTCATAAAAAATATATTTTTCCAGTAGTGTGCGGCAATTAAATCCTAGTTGAAAGCAATTTCGGGGCTTCAGTGGTTAACTGTTTTTTTTCTTCTTTCATTGATGATTCTTGTCATTGTTCAAATGAAATAAAAAGAATCCTAGCATGTTAAAGAGCAGCTTTTTCTGCAAAAAATGAGGTATCACTCGACTTTTAGGTTTTATACGTTTTCTACGTGTATTATACGTACGTATTATACGCACGTATTATACGTGGAGTTTTATACGTTTACCCATCCCTGATGGTTACCCCGAAAAAGTGCATGTCTCATCATTACCCCGGGTCACCCTATAGAAAAGAAACCAAGCAGGGAATAAACAAGTAGCTACAAGGTTGGAACCTACCTAATGAGGTAATAAACTAACTAAGCTTGGGCTTTATGGCAGATAAAAAACTGGTGTCAGATTTGTTCAACATGTCATGGGAAATTCCAAACCTGTTCCAGAGAAACAGGAAATTGTTTAGGAATGAGAACCTGGCGACATTTTTTGACAGTGATGGTGGGACAAATGAAACGAGGTCACCAGCCCTCGTAGACCCTGTGTTTTTGATCAGGGTGCCACAGCATCCAGCCCAGCCACCTTCGCCTTTAATGCACTTTTGAAAGATGGAAAACCCTCTGAACCTTCTCCTCATAGCAAGGGATTCCCAGCCTAGTTCCTCCCTGAGCAATGACACACTGGAATGAAAGGAGAAGTCCCCAGAAACAAATCCGCCCTGCGCTGGACAGAATCAATTGCATCAATGTTGCATTGAAGATGAGGATCCCAGGTCGTTGTTGAGTAGGTATTCTAACAAGGAGCGGACCAATGAGAAGTAAAGTATTTCCTTAACCTTTCTTGAGGCATGGGAATAGTGCCAGGCCAGATAAGAAATTTAAGTTGATTTGATGCCCGTTTTACCATCTGAGTTATATGAGGGCCCCAGTTCACGGCAGGGCTGAAATGAATGCCGAGGTATTTGATATTGTCTGGACGTGTCAGGCTGCAAAAAGTCGTTTGAAGCCCTGGAGCATGGATTTTGGAGCCTGGTCAAATTTTGGTCGATGAGCTTCTTCATGGTTGCTGCTGTTTTGAAAAATCGGAATTCCCTGAGTTTTCCAGGTTTTCCAGAAGGATTCTCAGTTTTTTCCAGGGCTTTTTTCGAGGGTTTTATCTGCGGACAAGACAAAAAATGGGAGGGTGAAGACAAAAATGGCAAGACAAGAATGTTTTTCAGGTGTCATCGTTGGAAATTTCAAAAAATGTAAACGAAAAAAATGTTATGAAATCCTGTTTTCCATTTTTTGGCTGATTTTTCTGGAAATTTTCAGTTTTCCAGGGTTTTTTCCAAAAATCCCTGAGTTTTCCAGGTTTTCCAGGGTGTGAAAAAAATTCCCTGAGTATTCCAGGTTTTCCAGGTTGGTAGCAACCATGTTCTTTTTTTTTGTGCTCGTCAGCTTTTTTTGCTGGTCAGCCCCTCTCGGTCCCTGTCGAAAAATCCAAAAAGTTTCCTTCACTCGACGATCTAGATGACGATCTACATCGGATTGGTGACCATGCTGTGGCTCACTTCAACTGCCAACAGAGTTGTGTATCAGGGACGATGTTCCGGACTCATCATTTTCGTTTGCAAAGTAAAATCACTTTGGATGTGGTCGTCTGGCACTTCTGCAAATGCTGAGGGAAGGAAAAGACATCAGGAACCGCATCTGCTTTGAGCACTTTACGACATCTGCCGCATTCAAAACTTTCAGGGCTGAAGTGAGCTGAACACAATCTGTGATGCTTTGAAGGCTTCCACTTGTCACATTTCAGATTCACAAGCCATTGCTCCAGGAGTCCAGCTTTTTCACTGCCCAACAGAAATGTGTGAACGACCATTGTCATTGTCCAACCAGTCCCAGTCTGCGACGAGTCACTCACGAGCAATTTCCCTCAAATCACAAGTTTCCGAAAATCGATCCACTGTCGAGTGTCGTCGAGTCGAAGTTGTTGCTTGTCGCAACAACTCGTTACTCGACACCAACGAGAAAATAAACGCACATGTTGGTCAGCGCCCACAAGTTCTCCGAAAAGGACACAAGCTCCGCGATCAGCTGTGTAGTGGGAAGAGAATAGCAGGAGAGTGTAGCGTTCATGAACTGTCCCTAACGTGTTGGATTTATTTGTTAGGAAGGTATCATTCCCTTGGTTAGGTAGGTTTTGTTTCCTGTTCCTCAAACGATAAACTCTTCTTTTCCAACTTCTCTAGGAGGGAAGGGTTGGGCCTAAATGGCGAAACTTTGTTCACTTTGAGGAGCCATTGTTATTATTCGTTGAACACCAACTTGGTGAAATAATATTTCTTTGAAGCCAACAGCTGATCTGACAGGCCATTACTGTTGAAACTGATGCTTCCTTTGAGACGACTGATGCTTCCTAGACTTTCTTGGAGAGGGTCAGTTTACTACTGCCTACAACGTCAGAGATGTCGAGACAAATTTGTTGTGCAATTCAGAAGCCACCAATGGAGAAATATGATTCTTTGAAGTTGAGGAGA